>JAULBY010011902.1:0-57717 GCA_032358315.1 Ophiocytium majus | reverse complement strand
TGGTCAGAACCAGTGGCCCACACCCTACACGCGCCGGCGAGTACCCTTAAGGGCTAGGGATGCTTCTGAGTAATACAACAGCAAAGGCAGTGTGTAAGAAAAAGGGTGCGCAGCGCTCATATTTCGTGCACACGGAAGGAAGCAGGCAGCGACCGCCATTGGTCACATTACTGCGTGCTGCAAGTGCACAAGCGTTTGGTGCCATAAAAGGCTGGTGGCGCACAGCAAAGCGCTCAAGAGTGCTCAGTCAGGAGCCCCTAGAAAGCACAACGCATGCGATGGGTGTATCGTGGCTTGCTGCCTTCAGAGCAGGTTGTCATGTTGAACGTCAAAATCTCGCACCTTTTTTACCAGTCAGCTTTTTGCGTAATTGTCACATGGCCCCTTCGACAGTAGACAGTACTGTACAACGTTTGCGGCAGGAAAACAATCAACGCTTTCACTGACCAGCAGCAGCCACCCGGTGCTAGCATACTATGTGGGTGTACTACTGGAGAGGACAAGATACATCCAGACGATGGGCAGACTGGTACCCACCTTTGGACCCAACGGTCCCTCTGGCCCTGCCTCCCCAGTGTCACCCTTGGCACCCTGCAACAGTCCAAGTGCCGGGGGACAACATGAGGTGGGCAAAACAGGCAAGGCACGTGTGCTGCCGCGGCGCCGGCTCTTTTATGTGGTGCTCAGCAGCACCATCGAGCACATGTTCGCATGGTTGATCAACATGAGCCCCTGTGGGGGCTGATTTGCGCACTACAGGTTGTCTGGAGTGGTGTCTGGGCAGTGCACGGCCTGCAGCTGCACCTCCCGCCACGCACAATGTTTGGGCGCAGAACAGGTCCCAGTGGACGCTTACCTTTGGCCCAGCATCTCCCTTCTCGCCAGTGTCGCCCTTGCCACCCTGCGAGTGCACCACGGCAGTCAGCCGCAAGCATAGTGCGCGTGCAGCGCCAACGGTGGGTTAGCTTCATGTTGAAATGGGCAGATGTGCAGCATGTGCAGGCGGCTTAGACAGTGTTACAAGGACACTGCGATACTGTGGCGGCCGTTAGGCAGATAGACAGGCGGCCTTGTCGCTGCCATAGGTGGCGGTATGTGAGGACTGCGCACGGGCCATGCATATGGTACTGCACTCACGGCCTTCCTGTGCATGCCAATCGATGGTGCCACACACTGTGACAACACAAACACAGCTCAGGCAAACACACCAATGCCTCGCACACGGCGCACCTTGGGGCCCTGCATTCCGTCAGCACCCTTCTCGCCCGTGTCACCCTTGACGCCCTTCTGTCCGGGCTCGCCCTGCTCGCCAGTGTCTCCCTTGCCGCCCTGCAGTCAGTCACAACATGGACAGAGCATCGGGAGTCACCAGTGAGACGTGTGGATCCCCCCCGCACGAGTGATGCATGGGTTAGGCGGCCAAATCATCGGCACATCCGTGGTCACACTCCAATAATTTGACGGAGCACCGAAACCAAGCCGCCACGAGAAATCAAGCTGCTGTGAGCACCAGTGCAAGTTCACAAGCACGTGCGACACCATGATCAGCGATGAAACTTGGAAAGCTGCTAAAGGTGCGACTCACACATGTGTCAACCGCACGCTTGCGGGTGTGCCCTGGCGCACCTCTACCCAAAGAGGGTGCTCAAACTGCAGTGACGGCTAGAATGCGGATGTCATGTTGGAGGGGCGCAGCGGCTGCGTTGAGCGGCTACATGGCAGTTACATGACAGTGACAGAAACAGTTGCACACTTACCTTGGGGCCCGCGGGTCCAAGGTCGCCCTTCTCACCAGGCTTGCCCTCAGGTCCCTTCAACAGCAGGGCACGCGCAATACAGCCAAAGTGTCCGTGTAAGACGATGAGTGCACCGCATGTTGCACCAGAAAGCAAGCACCATGCAGCAAGCGCCATGGCAGCAACACCGTGTGCTGCTGGTGCACAAACCGGCTGCGTGTGATGCTGGGCTTGTGATGCACCTGCCACCATAGAGTTCTTCCAACACAAACACCGATTTATGTTATGCGCAGGCAACTCTGAGCGGGCGTTCTGCACCACAAGCTATGCATGTTTCTTGGGGCCTTAGGCTTGAGAACGAGCTTCTCCGAACTACATGCATTTATGAGATCAATCGGAGGTGAGATGCCCACCTTTGGCCCCTGGGGCCCGTCTGGCCCTGGCGCACCAGTGTCACCCTTGCCACCCTGAACCAGTGTAATTACGGGAGAGCATGAACAAAGTGAAATCGGTGAGGTACATGTGCTGATGCGGCGCCAAAAATCACTTGTGGTGCTCAGCAGTAGCACCGCGTGCAAATGCACGGGAAATGGTAGCTTGAACACATTTTAAGGCACATTTGCACACCACAGGTTGTCGGGAAATGCCACTGTAGTGCCAGCAGTGGGCAATGCATGACTTCGAAGTGCACCATGTGTGTTGCAGCATTGCAGCATATATGACACAGGTCCCATTTGCGGCACCCCTCACCTTCGGGCCGAGGTCTCCCTTCTCGCCAGTGTCACCCTTGACGCCCTGCAAATGGCAGGATAAAAAGCCATGATGATGCATGCGCAACACCAATGGTGGGTCAGCCACTGGCGACATGATGCATGCACAACATCAGTGGCGCAGCAGGTCCATATCGACCTGTGGTGGGCAGCCACAAAAGCAGGTGGTGCGGGCGGTGGCGGCTTGCCGTTGTGCCACACTGCACCATGTGCTTCACACAAACAGACAAGGAGCTCGACATCACGGCCACTGTGATTACCAATGCAGGGCATGAGTCGCAGCATCTCAGGCGTGCACACAGGCCATGGGCACGGGAGCACAACCACTGAGTGCCTGTGCACATGGCAGTACATAGTGCCACACTTTTTTGACACGTGCATGGCTGCTCGAGTGAGCATACCCACTGGCATTACAGGGTGTGTGTCGCACCTTGGGGCCCTGCATTCCGTCAGCACCCTTCTCTCCAGTTTCACCCTTCATGCCCTTCTGACCGGGCTCCCCCTTCTCACCAGTGTCGCCCTTGACGCCCTGCAGTCAGTGAAGGGAGCGGGCGGCGCACAAGCATCCCGAAGCAGCAGTGAGACGTGCAGACTCCCCCCCCCGCCCGATAGGAACACAGGGCTGGGGCTTGCAAACAGCAATGTGAGTTGTGAAACTTGAAAGGACAGCCAGTGCAAGATGCAAGAACAAGCGCCTTGCCACACAGTACGCAGTTCACGGTTAATACAGCATTCCTCCTACATGTGCAGCATCTTGGCCAGCTGCCGAACTGACGCTTCTTCAGATCTATTAATTAGATCTTGATAAAGCTTACAGTACCCACCCCTGGGCAGCTTTCCAGAATACTCCCACATGCTCTCACAACACCTGCGCAGGTGTGATATGGCGAACCTGTACCTGAAGGGTGTGTGTAAACTGCATGTTTCAACAGAGTCGGGTTTTAAGCAACATATGGGATACCGTGGCCACCTAGCAGTGCTGCAGTGGGCGTTGGCGCCAAATATGGGGTATCTCACCTTAGGGCCCGCCGGTCCAAGGTCACCCTTCTCACCAGGCTTGCCCTCGACTCCCTTCAGCAGCAAGGCACGCGCACCATGCAGCAGCGCAGCAGTGTGGCAGTGTAAGAAAATGGGTGCACAGAGCTGACATTTTGTGCAAGCAGAACCAGCCAGCGACTGCCATTGGTCATGTTATGGTGGGCATTTGTGTGGGATTAAGACTGCGAAACACATCAGTGTGGCGTTGTGAGACAATGCGTTTGCACTACTGAGGGTGCGCACCACTCAGTGCCGCCAGCAATGCCTGTGCGGCAAAACGGTGTGCTGCCTGTGCACAACGGAGCTGTGCCAGATGCAAGGCTAGTAGCGCACCCCAACAGATTGTTTGAACAACTGCTCACAGCCGATGTACACAGCAGTGGACGCCGCTTTATAGAAGAAGTCAGCTTCACATGCGGAGCGATAGGGTATGTAGCTGTCGCATCAATGTACATGAAGGCAAACGAAGCAGTCGTACGATGGGAATGCAAGGGTGGGCATGGAAATGGCGTACCTTTGGACCCAAAGGTCCCTCTGGGCCAGGCTCGCCAGTGTCACCCTTGACACCCTGCAGCAATAATCCAATGCAGGGGCAACATGAAGAGGGTATCACAGGTGAGACACATACTACTAGTAGTATACAGTATGTACATATGTGTATTCAACGCTGAGTCTGTTGCTCGGCGCTCAGCAGCAGCAATGCGTTTGTTCGTGTGTGCACCTTATGTCACCGCAAGGCAGGAGATGCACATGACACCGTGCCGCTGCGGCAGTCAGCCCGTGAAGCAGTGCCTAGCGGCTGTGAGCGTGTTCACATGGATGGCGGCATGAGCACACTTGATGCCGTTGCTGTGAACCCTGGGTTGGCATGAAAATACAAGAAGAAGTGCGATGCGACTAAATTCTTGTATTGCTCTCCGCTTAGGGCGCGGACGGCCCTTTGCACATGGTGTCCGTGTGACCAGAAAAGCACAATCAGACATGCTGTCGCAAGCGAACAAGTACTGGTATTCACTCTTGCAAGGCTGCCGTGTACATGGCACAAATGCGTGTGAGCTCCTCACCTTTGGCCCTGCATCTCCCTTCTCGCCAGTGTCGCCCTTGCCACCCTGTCAGTGCGAACGATGCCGACACACAAAGCCATACACATCACCAGGGGTGAGACAGGTCCATGTCAGTGTGTTGAGAGCAGGCACACACACATGCACGCATTATTCTGGGCAGTGGCACACGGTTATGTGTGCCTCCGCTACTGCACTTGTGCACCATGAGTTGGTCGGGCAGACAGACGGGGGGTGAGCTTGACCTCTTGCATTGACAAGAATTTCTTGTAGGTAGTCATGCAGAAAAATATGGCATTATCACACAAATTCACGCGGACTGTGGGCACGTCAGCAGTGCAGCTGGCAGCACAATTGTAACACCAATTTGTTGCATGCCTCCGCACATGGATGTACATAGTGTCACACAGTGTTCACACCAAGACAAGCACAGGTGCTCAGGCGACCACACCTATGCCTGACATGTGTCGCACCTTGGGGCCCTGCACGCCGTCAGCACCCTTTTCGCCAGTGTCCCCCTTCACGCCCTTCTGGCCAGGCTCGCCCTTCTCACCAGTGTCACCCTTGCCGCCCTGCAATCGGCCACAGCACGTGGAGAGGTAAGCAGCGGTGAGGCATGCGAAAGTTTCTGCGCAGTGATGCATGGGGCACGTGTCAGCCTTCGAGACCATTGCCCTTTTCCTGATCAAATCCCGAGAGTCAATCAAAACACAACAACCACACGCAGCTAAATCCCGACAGTCAATCAAAACACAACAACCACACGCAGCCACAGACTGAAGGGTGTGTGAGGTTCAGCAACGAGCTCACGTGCTTTCAACACCTTGATCACCACTAGCATTTCTGCCCGTTTTCTGCTGAGCAGCAGCATGATGCTGAGCACAAAGCGTTGTTTTATCTGCTGGTGGAGGCGGCAGCGCACTTGCGGTTGGTAGCGATGCTGCAGCAAGTGCTTCGAGCCTCAGCAGCCCCAGGCAGCGGCCAGCAGACAGCACAGCGTGTCTCTCTCGTCTCTCTCTCGGTTGTAGGGCTGATTCACAGACATGCGCTTGCTCTTGTTGCACCTGTGCGGGTGTGACCTGGAGAACGTCTACCTCAAAGTGGCCACCTGCACTTGCTGAAGTGGGCATGGGCGCGGCGCAGTTGCCGTGCAGCTCACCTTGGGGCCCAGGGGTCCAAGGTCACCCTTCTCACCAGGCTTGCCCTCAGGTCCCTGCAGCAGCAAAGCACACCCACCATGCAGCACATCAGTGTGGCAGTGTCAGAAAATTGATGTGCATGGCTGTGATAGTCATGGCAGGGACATATTGTCTGCCACTGCACAAGTAGCTGCCCGAAAGGCATGGCCGTGCACAACAGAATCGGAAGCTTGCTCATGTGCAGGCACTCAGATATGCACAGTCTACCCAACGGGGTTACTGAAACTAAAGTTTCTGCGCTGCGAAGTTACATGTCCAGGAGTGACAAAGTTCTGCACACGCTCACTTGAAGCACTTGGTTGCGGCTGCAGTGTTCACATCCAAGTTTGGCATGGGTCAATAAACGGTAGTCTTCTTTGGATGGAGCTTACAAAAAGTGCCACCATGCCATCAAAAATGCGTCAGATGCAAAAAAAATGCCAACTCGATGTGCGCTCGGTAGTACTCACCTTCGGCCCCAGGGGTCCCTCCGGCCCTGCCTCCCCAGTGTCACCCTTGGCACCCTGCAGCAATGCAGACAAGGGGGGGGGAAACAGGGAGGTATTGTGGTGGGTTGGCGAACGTTAACGCTGTTTTGGATCACTACCCGGGTATCAACAAACAGTGCTACAGCTGACACAACTCTTTTCATGCCAGTGTCAAGTGACGTGCGCGCGCTGATGCGACACTGAGTCAGTTATGCTCTGGGAAGCAGCAGCGTTTCGGGTGAATTCACATGCGGGCATACGCAAGCAGGGAATGGTGTCTGGGCAGTGCAGGAACACAACTGACGAGCACCCTTCTGACGCTGCCATGTTAAGGCACACGACTCCGTGCAACCCTCACCTTGGGTCCGGCTTCTCCCTTCTCACCAGTGTCGCCCTTGCCACCCTGTGAGTTAGAATGAAAGAGAGCCATGATGCATGCACAACACCGATGGCGGGTCAGACACTGGCGACATGGTTCACAACACTCATGGTGGGCCAGATGCATGGCTCAAGAAGTGTGAGCAGCCATGAATGCAGGAGGCCTAAGTGCTGCATGAAGTGTGCCACCGCCAGTGCGCTGCTGCGCCATGTGTCAGTGCCAGGCAGGCAGGAGCTGGGCTTTGTGGCTGTTACGGTGGTCGACGCAATAGTACCGTCATGGCAGAATCTGCACATGGGCTGCAGGCATGGCGGCACCACCACTTCCTGCCTCTGCACTCGACATTGCATTGTACCGTGCAAGCCCACCCGTTCAGGTGAGCACGCTCGTGTCTGGCGCATGGCGCACCTTGGGGCCCTGCATTCCGTCAGCACCCTTTTCGCCGGTGTCACCCTTGAAGCCCTGCACACACTCAGAGCACACAGTGCACAGCATACGTCAGCGCCTGCAGCTTACAGCGCAGCAAAGCAGATGCGACCAGAGCACATGAATGCTAACCCGCGGGTGTAGGGTGGAGGCGCCTCCATTTCGACGATGTGGGCATGTTACCACACAGGCCTGGCGGTTTTCTTCAGCTAGACTGAGCCATTAGGCAACGAGCAGCTGTAAGCTTTCTTATGAGGTGCAGCATGTAATGCACTACTCTAGTATTGTGCATCGGGTCGTGCTGCGGGATGCAGGTACTTGCTGCCAGTAAACAAGGCATGGGTAGCACGTAGCAGCGGCGCATTGTCAAGCACACCTTCTGGCCGGGCTCCCCCTTCTCGCCAGTGTCACCCTTGACGCCCTGCAGTCAGTCATGGGATGCAGCAGCACACAAGCCGAAGCAGCAGCACACAAGCCGAAGCAGCAGTGAGACGAACTGCCCTAATCTTCAGGGGGAATGCATGGGGTGAGCCTTGACAGACACAGGCCTCTTTCCAAATGCTCATTGGGCGGAAATCAACGAGACGTGCACACCAAGCCGGCTGTGACATAATCCAGCTTATATATCAGCACTACTTACAACGTTACACGCAACCGTTCATCATCGACAACGTGAGTCCTGGTGATCGCTATTAGCTGTGGTCGACATGTGTGCTGACGTCGCGCAAACGACATTGCAACAAGTAGGCAAAAATTCAAGTGTAAGTGAAACTCACCTTGGGGCCCAGAGGTCCAAGGTCACCCTTCTCACCAGGCTTGCCCTCGGGTCCCTGCAGCATCAACGCAAATGCACAAAGCAGAGCATCAGTGTGGCAGTGTCAGCGAAAGTGTGGCGCGCTGCACAAGTTGCACACACAGCACCAGCCAGCAACTGCCGTGATGGTTGGCAGGGGATTGGTGCGCAGCACTCGCTTATGACACGCAAACGCACCAGGTGACCGGCCTTGGCAACCGAGCTCGTAGGCGTGCTAGTGTGCAGGCAGGTCCAAGAGCGCATGCACACTGATGGTACGCCACCGGTTTGAAGTTCTACAGAGGTACGGGTATACACACTTATACCTGCAGCAAACAGCGTACTTCGAACTACATGGCTTTCACATTGATCAGCGTTTATACTTCACATCAACGCATATGTAATGTGCTAGAATACTTCAAATATACCAGTTTGTATTTGAGCGGCGGGGCACGCACCTTCGGGCCCATGGGTCCCTCCGGTCCGACCTCGCCAATCTTGCCCTCAGCTCCCTGCGCAGCGGACACAGCGCCACAGACCCCAGGGGCACAACAAAGCATAAGCTTGTGCATGTGCATGTCTTCCCGCCAGACAGAGAATACACGCACTGCGGCAGTTGACAGGCGGCACTTTTGCTGGCAGCTGTGCCTGTCATTGGGGTGCTGGAAGTGCACACTGTGCTGCAGGCAGTGCAGCACTGTGGACGGCGCACCACGGTGGCTGCACATGCTGGAAGCTGCGCTCACCTTCGGGCCTGGCTCTCCCTTCTCGCCAGTGTCACCCTTGGGTCCCTGTAGGCGTGTGGAGGGTCAGCAGCAGCACAGACAGCCAGCACGCCACATCATGAGCATGATACGAACCACTTCAAAGTATGTTACATGCTGGTGCCTCCCAGTGTGATGCGGCGCCTTACTTGACATCCCGAGGAGTAAATGCTTAGCACCAAGGGTCACTAGCGCCATGACCAACAGGAAGACAGCATGTAGCCAGGCACCACTGCATTGCGCTTTTTGCTGCGCGTGCTGTTGCGGGCAAAAGCCCGCTGTGTGAGGGTGGCATGGCAGTCACATCACAGTTACACAATCATTTGCATATCCCACCTTGGGGCCGGCAGGTCCCAGGTCGCCCTTCTCACCAGGCTTGCCCTCAGGTCCCTGTACAATTGCCACAGGCGCCAGAGCAAAACAGGGCTCCAACCGGGTTAAGAATGCATCGATGCAGCGTACACAGCCGCACCTCTCAGCCACTACTGGTGCATGCATACGTACCCTCGTGTGATGGTGCCTGCCTGCGCCTACACACGCTGCAAGCTTGCTTGCGGTGCAGCACTTTGACATCCAGCCTAAATTGGAACTTTTGTGCGCATAGATATATGCATACCTGGCAAGTAGCCTGGGCGCTTGTGTGTGCGTTTGCAAGCACCGTGTCACACATTCGTTGTTGCCACACCAGGAGCCAGCTATAAAGATTGGCCTCACTTGGAAACTGTCGTGGCGCTTCACCAGATTTCATCAGGCCAGTGGGACAGTGCTCTTTTGACCAAGCACAGCAGGGGCTCCGCATGCTTACAAGCACCATTTAAGCACGGTGCAAGCATGATGACACGCACCTTTGGACCCAGCAGGCCCTGCTCTCCCTGCTCACCGGTGTCGCCCTTGACCCCCTGCACGAAGAGAAGCACAATAATGCCACACAAACACACATCACCAAAGGCTTTTCGAAGCGATCGCACAAATGGGAGCACATGAGCTAGGTGTCTTTCCAAAATTTGTTCTGGCACCTATTGGGGGACGGCTGTCACACGCGCCGCAGCATCCGCTTCTGCACCGCCGCAAGTACTCATGTGCACGTTGCGAGTGTGCAGCGCTTGATGAGATGCGCACTTCAGGCGTGGCGGTGCATCTGTTCTTGCACCAAAGAACTCAGGCCATGTGCGTAGTGCAGCTTAGAAGCCCGCAGAACATGACAAACGTGTCGGCAACAAGGCAACGCTAGTAGCATAGCAGGTCAGCCACCCTAGTCTGCACGGCTTTGTGGAATGGGCGATGCCATGTGAGGGACCGACAGCCCCAGTTTCATGTACTATGGTTCTTGGTGTCGCAGCAGATGCCATGGTTGTAAGTTTGCTTAGTGACTGTGCGCATGCTTTTATGTGTTTATGCAACGCACCTTGGGTCCGGCAGGTCCCAGCTCGCCCTTCTCACCAGTGTCGCCCTTGACACCCTGTATTACGGTGTATCGCAGAGTGTGCAGTGCAGCAGATGATGAGTGACTACTGTTCTAGCCATGCACACGGCTAGATGTGGTAGACCGCCACATCATGCCACAAGTAGGGCTGCGAGATTCTGCATTTTGCCACATGATTTCCTTCAGACAAGCGCCAGTGTTCACGCAAATCAAGACTGCTGCTCTTGTTGGTGGCAAGTCTGGGGTGCCACAGAATGGGTGTGCTAGACCGCCGCTTGTGACCCACCTTAGGTCCCATGGGTCCCAGGTCACCCTTCTCACCAGGCTTACCCTCAGCGCCCTGTGAGCAGGTAGCACATAAATAGTGAAAGCAGCATGAGTTTACCATTGCACCAGCTGTTAGTGGTTGCCGCCAGATACGATGCACACAGCCGGATCGTGTCTCACGTGGCACATGCAACCTCGGCATCACAGAGGTGGTAGCGGATGCTGCAGCGCTGTAGCATGTTCACACACACACCGTGGAGCACCAGCGGAAGGCGACACTGCCATGTGTCATTTGCGCACCCACATTACTGCGCCAGAGCCCGCTCAGCGCACGCTACTGTCTGCTGGGGACATGCATACTACTACGAAGTACCATCACAGTGGCAAAGCAGTTGTTGGGCAGGTGCAGTGCAGTCAGTGCCGCACCTTGGGACCAGGCACGCCCGCCTCCCCCTGCTCGCCAGTGTCGCCCTTGTAGCCCTGCACATTCAAAATGGGTATGCCCGAGGTAGTGGGTGTTGGCAGGCGGCATGACACATCAGCAAAGGTCAACACAAGCTCGGTGCAGCAGTCTAGCAGTGCCGAAGTGTGTCAAAACTGGTTTCGGTACGGCTAACCGTGAGTCAGTAGCACGCGCATGCTGTCCGCTTGGGGCACCTAAGCAGCACCGTCCACCCACAAAGTGGTGTGGGTGGCACGCACCTTGATGCCCTGTGGGCCCTCTGGGCCCATCTCACCAGTGTCGCCCTTGACTCCCTGCAGAGGACAAGTTGCAGGAGCAGCCACAGCATCGTAACATTAGTGCCTCTCATAATAATCCGATAAGCAACTGCAGCTGGCTGCCTTTGTGCCGATACTTTGTTGTGGTACCTGGCCTATCTAGCATGCTGACAGAGCACACACACGGGGACTCAGGCGCTATAGTTCCGGCGAAACTGTGCTGGCATGCATGAAATTGTGTTGCCTGAAGTGCACATGTGCGGACTAGTCACTCACCTTGGGGCCAACAGGTCCGACCTCACCCAATTTTCCGGGCTCGCCCTTGTCGCCCTGAGCACAGAGCATCGCAGCAGCGGCAGCGGCAGCGTCACATGCAACCGCGGAGACATGGCTTCAGCTGCATGTCGACACTTGCTCCGCAGCCAGGGACACGGTGTTGCCATCATTGCACCCTACTATGCACCAACAATTTGGCAGGTTCCCTGATACTATTTTGAAGTAGTCGCCAATTGCACCTGTGCATGCATGTAACACGTACCTTGGGGCCAGCAGGTCCGTCCATGCCAGGCTTGCCCTCAACTCCCTGGCGGCAGCAGCAACGCACCAAAACAACGGAGCAGCACCAGCAACACCGGCAACAGCACCAGCACCGAATGTCAGTCCACAGAATGCCAAGTGCGTCAACACAGCATGCACTGTTAATGCGCTGGTTGCCTTTGCTTGCTGCCTTGACATTCCATCTGCCATGATAGTACAGCCCACACGATCAGTTGCAGGTGCGCAGCCAACGACAGCATGGCGGCAACACCTGCAAGCACAATTGTCGTCGCCACATACCTTCGGGCCAGCGGGCCCCTCGGGTCCCACCACGCCAGTGTCTCCCTTGTATCCCTGCAGATGCACAATGCGGTGTTCAAAGCAAGCGGAGGTGAGGGCAAGTGCCCACCGAAAAACGAGAAGCAAGCGTCTTTGAGTGCCAGTAGTTGCTGTACATACCTCGGAAGTAGTTGAAGTGTACAGCAGGTGTGCGACTGCAGCAAGCATTGAGGTTATCACAGCTGGCTGGGGCAGGGCATAGCAGTCCCTGGTGCGGCGTTGCATGTGAGGCTGCTCACCCTAGGGCCGACCTCTCCCTTCTCGCCGGTCTCACCCTTAGGCCCCTGCCAGTGCACGCAAGCAATGGTGCGAAACCAGTCGGGACAGCAAGTCAGCTGGTGCTGCCAGGCGTGCATCAGCAGCGTGTTGGACGTTTATCACCCGATGTGCACATGTATGTCACCAGGACACAAAGTTCAAAGGTGTGTGGCTGCTGGATGAACCAGATGCTACACAGATGCGACACACACACACACACACACACACACACACACACACAAGCACACACAAGGTCGCAGTTACTACGTAGTATATGACAATTACAGAAAACAGGTTCACGCGCACCTTGGGGCCGAGGGGTCCGGGCTCGCCCTTCTCGCCTGAGTCACCCTTGTAGCCCTGCACAATTGCACGGCAGACACAGCAGAGCAACAGCCGCCACACGTGTAAGGCCCTCATTTCCGCAGCGGGCCACTGTGACAATGCATCTTCATTTGGTCACGTGGTTATGCCAGCTCAGAGGAGAGCACATGGTTGGTCAAACATACCTTAGGGCCCATGGGGCCCTCAGGTCCGATCTCGCCAGAGTCGCCCTTGGGTCCCTGCAGTTAGTAACACAGCGGAGCAGGACAGACATGACCATGTGAGACATTGGCGGTGGCCAGCAGTGTGCCCGCGCTGCGAGCCTGCAACTTTCGGTCACTGCCAGTGCGCGTGCTACACCAGCAGTAGGGTTGGGTGCACGAGTTGGCGCAGCTGTGGCACAAACAATACTACCTAGTACATTGCTGACACACATATACTTCAAGTACTTCAGAAGTACACTTCAAGTATTTTGTAGGTGCGTATTTCCTGGCGCAGCTGCGATAGCTGCAATATGTTACTACCACAGGCACAGGACTGTGCTATGTTGTCGCGGTCTCCCATTGCCCTCACCTTGGGTCCGACAGGGCCGAGCTCCCCAGTCTCACCCTTGGGCCCCTGCAGGGGCATCACAAACGCATGGCGGTTGACAAGCACAAATGGTGTAAAACTCATTGCACAGATGAGCACGTGACATGCTGGGATGGGTTTTCACAGCATCACGGGTGGTGATGGGATGCCATAATACAGTGCGCACGTTCTAATGCTGGTGCAACCGGTGTGCACATGAACAGGTAATGTCACTGTGCACCGCGCGCACCTTGGGCCCGGCAGGTCCCAGGTCTCCCTTCTCTCCGGTGTCGCCCTTCACGCCCTGCACGTGCCGGCAGGTGCAACAGCTGCGGTGTTAACACGCAGTGCAAGCTCGAAGTACGACGTTTTCAAAGGTTTCAAACTGATTGCAGTCAGTGTCAACAGTGCTGTGAATGGTCAGCATTACCGCCACTTCACATACGTGCAGCTGCCGTGGTAGCAGAACATACAATATGGTGCTGCGAGGACCAGGCGGATTCGTTGGCCGGGCTAAAAAAAGCGAGTGTTTCGTGCACACCTTGGGGCCAGCTGGTCCGGCCTCTCCCTTCTCGCCAACCTTGCCCTCAGGTCCCTGCACAACAGCAGTGGTGCAGCGACGGCAGCAGCAGACATTGCCCAGATTAGACGCTGCCTAGGCCGTTTACGACAAGACTCTGCGACGCGCGCCAGCATAGTTTTGAGTGGCAGCGACAGCATTCCAACGGCAGCACCTCTGGTGTGTCACGGGTGCACATGAGGTAGGGACTCCAGAGGGCGGTATATCCTATGGCGAGCCGGCCTGCCCACTAGGAAACCCCGCTCGCCTCCCGACCTGGGTCCCGTTGTGGTCTGGTGGGGGTGCCCCCCCCCGGTGGTGGTGTGTGCGGCACATGACTTCTCAGTCATTAGATGCAGTGTTTGAGTACAGACAGGCCAATCGGCACTCACCTTGGGGCCCAGCGGTCCTGGCTCGCCCTTCTCGCCGGTCTCACCCTTGAGTCCCTGCTCACCACGCAGCGCACAGACGCCGGCGGCAGCAACACCATTAGGACCATGTCACAAACACGATGCCTCGGAACGCATGTTACGGATCTGTAGCTGCAGTTCGAGCACGTTGGTGGAGCTGCAGCAGTTCGTCGCTGCACGCCGTGCCGCAATGGCAGCTGGTTTGTGAGCAAGCAGCCCCGGTTCGGGTGGAACGGTATCATGGCTTATGGCAGTGGGTGGCCGACAGCCGCACAGCAAAAGTTGTGCCGCGCTCACCTTGGGGCCTGCCGGTCCCTCGGATCCCTTCTCACCGGTGTCGCCCTTGTAGCCCTGTGGGTTTGAGGGTTGGAGAGGCATGGACGTGGGGCTCAGAAATGCTCACAATTGAGTGCTTGCACAAGGCTTGGTGTGGCCGAGGGGCACAAGAAAAAAAAGGTTTCGCGCAGCGCTTGCCAGCAAGAAGCCTGATTCAGAGTGCTGTGCGCTTGAGCGCTGCTGCCTCATGTGCACGCGAGTGGCCTTGCCAATGCAAGGCACATGCTTTCAGGACGCAGCTGTCACAAGTGGTCAGGGAAGTGCTGGCAGTGCCAAACTTACCTTGGGTCCCATGGGTCCATCTTCACCAGCCTTGCCGGTGTCACCCTTCTCGCCCTGCCATAGCAAGTGCCGTGATGGCAGAGGCAAAGAGACATGTCGTGCGTGGTGAGCACGGAAACCGCCCGCCAAGCACCTGACACATGGCGCCCGTGTGTCGGCATTGCCCCCCAACTATTGTGCTTCGGCAGAAGACAAGCATTGTGCCACTTGGCTGTTGACATCGGGTGATGCTTGTGAGCAGCGTCAAAGTGAGCCCAGTCACCGCACCCGCACGCTATGCTTGCAGCCATTGGCAAAAGTGCTGTCCAGTTTGTGCATTGCCACAGCAGGCGGAATACGGGGATCCATACAATTATGGGTGACGTACCTTCACGCCAGCCTCGCCCTTCTCTCCGGTGTCGCCCTTCACGCCCTGGGAAGCACAGTGTCAAGCGCCGAAATGACAAGGTGTGAGAGCATGGCTCTGCAGCAGCATGGGTTACAACTAGCTCGCATGACAGGTGTCATGGCGACGCACAATACGCGGCATTGACGCCTGACGCTCGCTGCATGCTGCCACAAAGTGTTGCGCCTTGGGCAAAATATTACTGTGGCACTTGGCTCTTTAAAGCAGCTAATGCCCAAAAAAGCGCCCAGGCGAGCCTACTTGCCACAACAGGCAGCACCACTTGCGGTATGTGGCACGTACAGGGAAATGGGTACACGCATGTGCGGACTGTTGTAGAGTGTGATGCTATTAGATACCATACCCATGTGTAACTCACCTTAGGTCCCACGGGTCCCAAGTCACCCTTCTCACCAGGCTTGCCCTCAGCGCCCTGGACAGCAAAGAGCAGCGTACCAAAATGGCGAACGCAGTGTCAGGCACCACTGCACCATCGGCCGGCAACGCCGCCGGTTTTCATGTGCATGTTGCTGCAGCAGTGCTCATTATTGTATATGCTCCCTTCACACTACGTCTTAAAATAGGCAACATGCACTTTACACTGTAGCGGCAGATATTATGGTGCAGAGGTGTAGTGTAGGCAGTTACGCACCTTAGGGCCAGGCGCGCCAGCCTCTCCCTGTTCACCGGTGTCGCCCTTGTAGCCCTGAGCGAGGAGCGAGCGTGAGAGCAGTCGCAGCCAGCATCAGATGCATGTGCCAGGTGCATGAGGTGGTCGCAGCACTGGCAGCCCACTGGTGGAGGGTCTGCAATGGCTGAGGCTGATGCAAGCATACCGTATTTCTCAGTCACACACTTATCACATTTTACACATTCAAAGGGCGCTGGTCGCCGGTCAGTGCAGCAGTCCAGCAGCACTCAGCTGTGCCATAGTAGTGAGTTCGCCATGGCGCACACTGCCCACTTGGTCCACCTAGGCAGCACCGATCAAGCATGAAACGATGGGTTTTTTTCACGCACCTTGATGCCCTGCGGTCCCTCTGGGCCCTTCTCACCAGTGTCGCCCTTGACTCCCTGCAGAGGGTGCGGTTGCAAGGGCCATGGCAGCATGCGACCAGACTTAGTGGCTGTGACAGCAAAGGAAAGCAGCTGCGGCCATGCCGCTATCCGCAGAAGTTCAACAGGAGGGATGCATGGCCAAAACAGTGGTGCGTCAACCGGACTGAAACAGCTCATGCACACGCGCCCACGTTACCAAAGATGGAGCAATTCCATACATGTATTGCCTGCATGTGGTACTCGCAGTGCAGGCACAGTGACGACAGCAATGTGGCCACTCACCTTGGGTCCAGCAGGCCCGGCTTCACCCAGCTTGCCGGGTTCGCCCTTGTCACCCTGACAACACCACCACAGCAGCAGCGGGAGCAACAGTACCCGGTTTATTTCTCAGCACCTCGCCAGTCATGAGAAGCGCTACACTCCTGGGTGAGCACGTGCTGCTTGGTCTGGCCCATGTGTATGCTGATGCCAACCATGGAGCCGTGGTTCACAAATCGACATGCATAGCACACGCACCTTAGGCCCAGCAGGTCCGTCCATGCCAACCTTGCCCTCAGCTCCCTGTACACAGTGGCAAAGCACCACAGCGCCGATGAAAAAGCAGCAGCACGAGCAGCGGCGTCACCAACCAGACACCCACACACAATCATCACACTGATTGCTTCGGTGACTGCGTTGTCCCCACCATCCCACAGCAATGCACTTTGCAGGCCTTGTTGCAGACACACCGCCAGCAAAGGCTTTGACAACAAGGCTGTGGGATTACATGTGCCACCACTGACCTTAGGGCCAGCGGGTCCCTCAGGTCCCGGCGCGCCGGTGTCGCCCTTGTTCCCCTGCAGACATAAATTTTCGGGCGCGAGACAACTGTGAGAGTTTCGGACGCGTGGGCAGCCAATTAAGTGCACCACCTCCAGCAAACCAATCAGTTTGCAGCAGTTGTCCCTGCACTAGTGCCCACATTGTGGGCCGCCAAGAGCCGATGCCATGCATGCCGGCGTACATGAAGCTATGGTACATGCCCGGCAGCGTATGCACATGACATGTACATGAGTTCACAGCCCTGTGCTGTAAAGAGCGAGAGTTGCTATAGATGGCCAAGCAAACCCAGGTAGTGCGGTTGCGGTTATCACGGTTGCGGTCCATCGCGGGCTGCTCACCTTGAGGCCGGCCTCTCCCTTCTCGCCAGTCTCGCCCTTGAGCCCCTGCAAGTGCGCACACACGATGATGCACAACCATGTCAGGGCAGCATTGGGCCACAGCAATGTTGCATCAGCAGCACGGCTGAGCGGTGGGTGTGCATTTGTGCCACTATCGCAGACACGAGTCCATTACATTGGCTGCTGGTTTGTGCACAACTTGAACCCGCAAAAAAATACCGACCCAGCAGCAGTGCGCACCTTGGGGCCGAGGGGCCCAGGCTCGCCCTTCTCGCCAGTGTCACCCTTGTAGCCCTGCAAGTTTGCGCGGCCGGCATAACACAGCAGCAGCAACCGAGGATGTGAGGTGGTTCCTTCAACAACAGGCAGCTGCAGCTAACAACACAGTTGTTGTCCATCCGTACATGTGAGGTGTCGTTGAAGTGCGACATGCCGTTCCTGGACACTGGGTGTGCAGATAGCTCTATGCACCATGAATAGTGTCTGGGCTAATGCCTGGGGCTGGCAGTAGGACACGTGTGTAGTCGTGGCGCCAGGTGCATGTGTAGCATTCGATGCTCTGAGCAGTGGAGGTGCAGGTGCGTGCCAGGAGCTCGTCACACAGAGCAAATGGCTTGCTTGTACTTCTACCGGTATAACATACCTTGGGGCCAACTGGTCCCTCTGGTCCAACCACACCAGTGTCGCCCTTGGGTCCCTGCAGTCGTCAACACAGGGAAACAGGAAACACAATGCCGCGTTACATCAGCAGCCGGCCGGCAGCACCTGCGTACCTGGAGGCATTTGGTGGTTGCACGTGCGCCATCAGCACACCCTGTTTATATGTTTGTCGGCGAGCTGCGACAGATGTCACACACTGCCGTCACAGACACAGCAGCGCCGTGGCACTGGCTGTGATACATTGCCACAGGCACAATAGTGTGTGCACGTTTTTTGAAGTCCCACACCCCTCACCTTGGGTCCCGCCGGGCCAAGCTCGCCGCTGTCACCCTTGACACCCTGCAGGTGCAGCATAGCAATGGCAGCCAGTACCACGTTGGATTAGCAGATGGTGCACCAGGAGCGCAGACCAGACGTGCCGGGCTGGAAGGTCATGGCAGTTACATTTCGCGATTGATGCTCGCATATTGCTGGTGAAAGTGCTCACAAACCACCATGTCATAACTATACATTGTGCATGACGCATACGCTGCCTCAGTAACCGGTCAGTGATTTGCGTGTAGCATGCGCAGCAGGTGGTGCACATTTATCAAAACGGTGTCAATTGCGCATGAAGTGCCAATCGTTGCACGCACCTTGATACCCTGAGGTCCCTCTGGGCCCATCTCACCAGTGTCGCCCTTGGCTCCCTGCAGATGAGGAGGTCCAAAAGCAGTAGTACCATACTCAGTTATTCCGTCAGTTCAACCGTGCAGCTACAGCCAGCCATCTGCGGACATTCAATGTGTGGCTCACTGCATGACCTGCGGCACCCACACTGACGTGCGCATTTGGTGGGTTGAAAGTGCCAAATTGCAGCAACACTTAGTGTGTCATAAACACAGAGATCAGCGGTGCGGGTACAGTCGTGACGTGGCCATTCACTCACCTTGGGTCCAGCAGGTCCGGCCTCACCCAGTTTACCGGGTTTGCAAATTCGCAGCTACAACATCATAACACTGGTAAATGCAGCACATCAGCAAATACACAGCTGCGACTGCCTGTATTCTTTCACACAGCATGTCACAATGGCTACATGCGGGCTGGCAAGTCACCTTGGGTCCAGCAGGCCCATCCTCTCCCAGTTTGCCGGGTTCGCCCTTGTCGCCCTGACGACAGCAACCCAGCAACAGCAGGAGGCAGTTGCACCAGACCATCAGCAGGAGAAGTGTCACATCATGTGGTGCAGAGCTAGCTGCAGCTACATGTTGCCATATGCTATGTGTTCCGGGTAATGACAGTGCCACCATGCCACTCAGCTGAGTGTTGAAGTCTGGCAACCTCAGTGGCTAATGTACATGCACATGGGCATGCACAGAGCACCCACCTTAGGGCCAGCAGGTCCGTCCATGCCAGGCTTGCCCTCAGGTCCCTGTTCGGAGCAAGAAGCATTAGAGCAGTTGCACCATCGTTAGCAGCAGTGGCAGAAGCAACAGCGGCATGAACCAGACACAGCATCAAGTATCAGGGGGGCTCACCATGTTGCTCAAGTTTCAGCAGCGATAGCCTCATCACGAATGCCCCATGGCATTGCAGCTCAAACAACTCACTGCAGGCCCCTTGCCGAGAGAGTGCGTCCACAACAAGACCCGCACACTTGCAACCACCACTCACCTTTGGGCCAGCGGGTCCCTCAGGTCCCAGCCCGCCGGTGTCTCCCTTGTATCCCTGCGAGTGCAGCGACAGGCGCACGAGGCGGGTGTTGAGGTACCGCCAACCGCCACGTGACAAAGATACCAAGCGCTAGTGGGCCCTCTTTGCCAGGCCTGCATGGCAGTAATGATTTTGGCCATATGCGCCTGCTATGGCAGTAATGGCGTATGACAAATGCGTCGCATGCTGGGGCAAGGCATGCACAATCCTGGGGCTTGCGCCTCATGCGGTGCTGCTCACCCTAGGGCCGAGCTCTCCCTTCTCGCCGGTCTCACCCTTGGGCCCCTGCAAGTGCGCGTGAGCAAAATCACACAAACAATAATGCACAACCGGTCAGGGCGGCAAGTCAGATGGTGCCTCGCCAGCATGCAAGGTGCTGAATAGTGCACGTTGATGCACAACGCAATGACAGACCACATCAGATGGCATGGCTCACAGAGCATGCTTGCAGCACATAACATTGCATTGATGACTACAATTGAAACGATTGGAGCTAGCTGAACACGCACCTTGGGGCCGAGAGGACCAGGCTCCCCCTTCTCACCAGTGTCACCCTTGTAGCCCTGTACACACGTGTGCGCAGCAGGCACAGCAGCAAGGCAGCAGCGACCACGCATGTAAGGGCGCTGCAACATTACTAGTAGGCGGCTGTAACCAACAAAGAGTATCACGCCACAGGCTGAGCAGTTTTTGCGCATGCGGCACACCGCACGGGCATGCTGCAGCACCCATCACTTGCTGTAAAACAGCACTGGTGGTGCTGCACGCGCACGCACGCTGGGTCAGAGAGTGGCTTCGATTGTCTCGTGATGTTGCGCGTATGGATGGTGTAACATACCTTAGGACCGGCGGGCCCCTCTGGTCCAATTTCACCAGTTTCACCCTTGGGTCCCTGCAGTGATCGAAACAGGAAAACAATCAAGGCAAGCACGTGTTGACATAAGCAGCCAGCAGCCAGCAGCACCTGCAGCAAACCTGCCAGCATCGCTCACAGCTCTTGTGCCAGCAGCAAAAACGTGTGTGGGTTCGGTCATTAGGCTGCGGCAATGGAATACCAATACGCCACAGGCACATGGACACAGTGACAACGGTTGTGACTTTTTCGTTGTCACAGGCATATATACATTCACACGCTGTGGGTATATTCGGCCCACATACAGCTCCCACCTTGGGTCCTGCTGGGCCAAGCTCGCCAGTTTCACCCTTGGGCCCCTGCAGGTGCATCACAGGAATGGCAGCCGGGAAGCCACATAGAGGATTACCACTCGTTTCGCAAATGTCATTAAGAGGTCAGTAAGCAGATGAACGCATGACAAATTGGGTTGAGCCTTGTTCGTTATGTCAGATGGTCATGCGGTGCCAGTTCCTGCCCTTACATTCACGTGCAACAGGTGGTAAATGCAGCTGACCATGTGTTCGCTGGTGTGACAGGGGCCAATGCATCACCATTGCCGGTAACGCTGCGCGGCACGCACCTTGGGGCCGGCAGGTCCCAGGTCACCCTTGTCACCGGTGTCGCCCTTGACTCCCTGCGCGTGCCAGCAAGAGTGACAGCTGCCCAGTGTTATATGCTTCGTGACTTGCAAGTATACCAGTACAAGTACAGTTGTTTAAACTGCCAACTTCGCAGCCATGTCACCACGTGCTGCATGTTCATGGCCTGGCCACCATATGGACGCGCGGTTGCCTGCGTTGCGCTGTGTGTAAGCAGATGTTGGTGTACAAACGATCACTGCGCACCCCTACTTGCTCAACTGGAATGCAAACGTAGTGATGCGCGCGCAGGGACTGCACTCGGAGGTGATATGGCAGTTACATGACAGTTACATCAACAGTTGCACATCTCACCTTGGGGCCAGCAGGTCCCATCTCGCCCTTCTCGCCAGGCTTGCCCTCAGGTCCCTGCGTGTGACCCACAGAAACCAAGCAAGCAGGTTGGGGCACGTCAGCTACGCTATGCGTGCTGCCTCCAGGGCACTGCGGGGCATTCTGTATCTCACTGTCCCAGCCTGTGTGTGGGTGCAGCGGCACTACCGACTTGCCTGCAGCCATAGGAAGTGAGCTGCACCGTGCTGCTGTCGGGACTCAAAAAACTGCTCAGCCGGTGGCTGGTTTCCAGTCCCTGCACGCATTAGCAGGCTGTTGCAATACCAGGTCGCAACCACTGGCACCCACAGAGCACCTATACTATGCAGCGGCGCTGATCTGTTTGTGATACGAAGTGTGTGCCTGCGTAGTGCCTGCATAGCAAGCAGCGTGTGGTGCACAGCACTGGGGATGGGTGTGTTGACGCACCTTAGGTCCCGCAGGTCCACCCTCGCCCTGCTCACCGGTCTCGCCCTTGATGCCCTGCAAAATTACAAAGTGGCCGGCGAGCAGAGGCAATCGCATGTAGTATGAAGCCAGTGGCTCAGCAGCAGCTGTGCATAAGTGCCAAGCTACAGGCGGGGCAGAACTGTATGAGCACACAGGCTCCTGCACAGGGCAGCATTTTACATGGGGCAGGTGCGGTGCCTCCGTGCACGGACCGGGATTTCAAGCCCCTGGGATATGTGAACAAACTGCAGAAAGCAACCAGCGTGTGAGTACATTCTTTTGTGTGTACGACCCACCTTAGGGCCGATGGGTCCCTCAAGCCCCTGTGCACCGGTGTCACCTTTCACCCCCTGCATGAACGCAAGGCACAAGGTGTGCAAATGTGGCAGGTCAGCACCCACACTTCAGTTCTGCTAACACTTCGATGAGCGGCTGGCAGAGCAGCAGCTGTGTAGCAGGGGACAGTGATAGCAACAGCAGCCAAGACGCAGGCATGCAAGCATGGCGAGACGTATGTGGTGGTACTGAAAGTGATATTGTGCAGGCGGATGCATTCTCGACTGAGACGCTTGCCTTGGGTCCCATGGGCCCCTCCTCGCCGGGCTTGCCCACATCGCCCTTGTCACCCTGTTCAACGGGCGGCAAAAGCATGACAGCACCCGTGTCAGCAGTGTACCGGCACTGATATGCATACAAACAGCGGTGCCATGTCACCACCATCACACATGCAGCCTACATGAAACTACTATGGCTGTCACAGTGCTGGGACCATACCATGACGAAGTGTGGCTGCAGCGTGGGCGCATGTAAAACGCACCTTGGGGCCAGCAGCACCGTCCATGCCAGGCTTGCCCTCAGGTCCCTGTCACAGCACGCGCAACAGCCGCGCATGCAGCGCGGTTGCATGTTAGACACAAGGTGCACATGAAAAAGCAAACGGCATGGTGTGTGCGCAATGCGAGGCTGCATCGTTAGATGGCTTGCGACGACGTTGACTCAAGCAGGGCATGTGGCACATTTTAAGCACACAGGTGTGTATGCTGTGTTGTGGAGGGATGATGAAGCCAGCCCGCGTAGTGCGTGCGCAATGCAAGGCTCCATTGTGACATATTTTATGAACCGCTGATTCAGACAAGGCATGTGAAATGTTGAAGGCGCATGGGTGTGCATGCTGGGTTGTGGAGGGACGCACCTTCGGGCCGAGCGGTCCCTCGGGTCCCTTCTCACCAGTGTCGCCCTTGTAGCCCTGCACGGCAGCGGATGCACGCACCAGCCCACGCACAACAATTGACACACCACAGACACGGCAAGTGGTGCTTCTGCCAAAACATACTCAATGTCCCGTTGTGCCAGGCTAAGCGAAATTCCGTGGCGGGGGTCACCTGTTGTTGCTGCAGCGTTGCCTAGAGCCGGCGGCACTCACCCAACATGCAGCTACGGCCAGGAGGTGTGTAAGAAACGTTGCTGTGCACATGCACACATCAAGTGGGCTACCCACACCTGCAGTTGCCTTGGCAGTGCACCATATATCGCATGTGTTTGCAACTACTTCCCGACAAATGCCCGCAGGCGCCGCTTACGGCAGTTGCTGACCAGCAGCAGTGGTGCGCACCTTGGGTCCCATGTCTCCCTTCTCGCCAGTGTCGCCCTTGCCACCCTGCAGTGGAGCATAGCGACAAGCAAGGTTGTGCAGAAGCAAGTGCCGATCAGTTGCACACATTTTATTCATTGCCCGGCTGTTTCTGAAACAAGGCGTGCCTGGCGCGGGTGTGAAACACGTGGTACCTGCACCGTGGCACAAGAACCGACAGCACGAGAGCTTTGCTGCATGTGGTGGCTGGGCTCGACTTGGACGCTGCTTGGGAGCAGTACCCGATGTTGAGAGCCAAGTGGCACAGCGCTTGTCTGCCTAGCACATCAGCTGGGCTCTGTGGCCCAAGCACAGCTGTGCAAGTATGGTACCCTGTGAGCGCCTCATCCAGCAGCACAATAGTCCAGTGCTACGTAGTATCATTTAGGATATAAAGCAATGGAGTAGCCACAATGCACTCACCTTGGGGCCCAAAGGTCCAACGTCGCCCTTTTCGCCGGTGTCACCCTTGTTGCCCTGCAAATACAAGTGTGAGCAGCAGCATATGCACCGCAAAGTTTATATACGCTGAGAGCAGCAGCGCGTGCGACTGGTGCAGCAGCAAGCAAACTTTAGCTTACTCATGCATGCAAAGACTCACAACCACTTTTGCAACAGAATAATACGACATCGTGTGTACGGTCTTGTTCCGAAGTAGCCACCTGGGCAGAATTTTTGGGAGTTTTGGAGCTGTATTTCTTGGAGTTTTAGAGAAAAAATGAGGGGGACACATTACTCTGGGTGCCACTGAATATGCTACACAAGTAGTGTCGCCTAACACCTACACATTTTGAAGTAGCTAACAACACAGAACAGTGGCTGGGCACATTACTTTAGGAGGCACACAATGATTTATATTTTATAAACGTTTCAGTTCCGGGCGGTTACGCGGAACTAAGCCGGTATCCCCACCTTAGGCCCCATGGGTCCATCCATTCCAGGCGCGCCGGTGTCACCCTTGCCTCCCTGTGGCAACATGGGAGCACAGCAAGGATTCGCGCTAAGGGTCAGCAGGCAGCACACACTTTGGCAGTCTGCGTAGCAAAGACAGGGCAGGGACCGAGTACACGCCTGTGTGTGCTGGTGCAGACACTGTTCCACGAGGGACTCCCTCACTGCAGGAGCTACACTGTAGGTAGATGCGGCAACTGGGGTGGCATGTCGTATTGTACCACAGCAGTAGTGTGTATGGGTGTCGCCTCACCTTCTGGCCAGGTTCGCCCTTCTCGCCAGTGTCGCCCTTGTAGCCCTGTTCAGACACACGTGTGCACACGCAGCAACGGTAACAAAGTGTCAATTGCTGGTGCGAGCCGATCTTGAAACAGTGGTGCTCCGAAGTCCTTTTGGCATGCTTCATCATTCAGGTGCTGTGTGAAGTGAGCTCCATGTGCTTATGGTCGACGGCACACATATGGCAACATCTGTGAGTGTCACACTGGTGGTGCAAGTCTGGCGTGTTCAAATGGTGCGGTGGCACGCACCTTAGGTCCCATGGGTCCCAGGTCTCCCTTCTCACCAGGCTTGCCCTCAGCACCCTGCACGTGGTCGCATCACAGACAGCGGGCAAGGGGAAATACAAAGTGACCACACGCAACCGCCGCACAAGTGCCCTGCTGTGGTCGATCCCAAGCGCCTGTTGCATGTGGTGGTTGGGCTAGGGGATGATGGGGTACTGCTAGAGCCCTAGCGGCTTGCGCATGTCTTGTCTGTGACAGCCATCTGGACAATCCCAAGCTTGCCGCGGTTTAAGCCGCTGTCACCTACTCACGGCTTCATTGCGGCTTTGCAGATGCATCGCCAGTGGCGTGAGCAGAGAGAACTGCTTACATGCTCGTGGACAACTCAGGAGCTGTGTCAAGTAGCAACCGTTGTGCACACGGGCTTTTGTCATGACATAGCAGATGCATGCTGTCAGCAGCGTCAGCAACCAAAGCGGTTACACCCCCAAAACACGTGTCTGCCAGCACACAGGACCAGCCAAACTTGGAAATCGGATAGTACAGCGGCCGCTGCATGCTTCGTGCAAGCGCAGCAGTGACAATCCCACCCACCTTAGGGCCCGTTGGTCCCAGCTCGCCCTGCTCACCGGTCTCTCCCTTGGCGCCCTGCAACACATAATACACGGTAGACAGTGTGCACACACACAGCACGGCAGTTCAAATGAGCGAACATCACGGTGATATGGCAAGGCTACCCCTCTGCACACAAGCACCAAATGCTGACAAGATAATTCAGCAGTGTGGAGGCTCATCTAGGAGCGATTAGCAGTATGTGTAGGCAGAGCTCACCTTCGGGCCCTCCGGTCCCTCAGGCCCCTTCTCGCCCGTCTCGCCCTTGAGGCCCTGCAAGATGGACCGACAGGTCACAGCGTCGAGGTTGCAGATATAGAGCAATGTCAGTCTCTCACGGCTGTGTTTTACAGCATCCTGCGAAGTACTACCAGTAATATGTGCAAGTGTATGGCTGTCTGCTACGGTTGTAGCAAGCTGGCGCCACAACGGCCCACCGCAGGCTGGGTGTGTTTTCTGGCACAACCTGGTGGAGTGGTGGAGAATACACAGGCTAAGCTATGCAGCAGTGTGGTGGGCAAGGCAAGGGACATTGTACCTGTGCATTGTGAGCGTTTCCCCCCCCCCCCCTGCATCTAGGATGTTCACTCCTTTGCCTGATGGCCATGACACCCAACAGGTTAGCAACGTCAAAACATACACAATACAAAAGGCAAATGAAGACAGACCTTGGGTCCCGCGGGCCCCTGCTCTCCAGGCCTGCCAATGTCACCCTTGTCACCCTGTAGTTGACGGTGCAGCAGTAAGAGGCAGCAACAGCAGCAGGGTGACCTAGCTCAGCACCAGAACCAACGACCAGCGGATCCACAGTGCAGTGCTGCTCAACATTGGTAGGCACGCAATGCGGGCCGAGATACCATAGCACCAGGTGTTGTTGACATGCTCAGTGGTGCCGACCGGTGGCGGGCAAACAGCATAATGGCACATGCATGCATATGCCAGACATGAGCTGCACGACCGGCGGGCCGGCTGCGACCTGCCAAAGTAACAAGTTACATCAGGGTATGCAGCACTTGTGCGACTTGAAGTACACGCATACTTTATTTACAACGCCAAGTGCAAGTACATTAGCCGCACCTTCGGGCCGGGGGCGCCGTCCAGGCCAGCCTCTCCCTCGGGTCCCTGTTCACCAAAGTGCGATGGCGCCACACACAACAGCCAGTATAGTCAGGGCACGTGTCCTGTTGGTGCGTTGCTTCTGGGCAGTACGCGCACAATCTATGGCCCGATAGATGTGTGTGGCCACCAAGCGCAGCACCGCAACCCCTGGCAGCCTCGCAGCGTGCGCCACTGCATGGGATGCCGCTACCTTGCACATGGGCTGCGTGAATGACTGCGTGCACCAACTGTGCTTGTCAGAGCCATGGCGTGGCATCTGCAGTGGCATGCAGCAGCCGCACGTGGCTCTGAGCAACGCCAGGCAGCGAACATGCTGCACCGTGGTACACAACAGGCTACCTTCGATCGTGTGTGTGCAACGCCGCACGTGACTCTGAACAATGCCAGGCGGTGATATGCCGCACAATGGTGTCACTGCAGCTCACCTTCGGTCCCAGCGGTCCCTCGGGTCCTGCCATGCCGGTGTCACCCTTGAGGCCCTGTGCATCCGTGAGCAACACACAAGGTCAAGGGCACCCTTGCTGTGAGGCAAGGCGGGTGATACTGTATATCCAGTATAGAATATGCGAATTCAAGCGCAGATGGAGGCCGTTCAAGCCCCCGTGTGCAGAGTATCACTTGCTGCAAACAGGGGGAGATGAGCAGTTCTTGGGAGCCCGATAGGCGCGCGTGCAGCAGTGTTCACTTCCTACGGCTGCAAGCAACGGAGGTGTTGCAACGGAGGTACTGCTGTGCTGCACGCACACACAGGCTGGGACACTTTGCGGGCACGCAAGCCAGTATGGGATACGCAACCTGCATGCGAATGAAGCAGGTGCAAGGCCACTGAAGTCTCTGTGTGCAGAGGACAACTTGATGCAAGCGAGTGTGCATGTGCGGGCACGTAAATGGGCACAGTGCCTTGAGGTGAGCAACAGCAGCTCACCTTCGGGCCGACATCGCCCTTCTCGCCTGTTTCTCCCTTCAGGCCCTGCTCGTGCACGCATTCGTACACAGCAGACATGAACAACGTCAGTCACGTGCACACTTTCCACGTGCGAGTGGGTACTCCTGTTGATTGCCATTGACAGCACACGCGCAATGCTGTAATGGCTTTAAGACAAGTATGCATGTCGGCCATTTCATGTGTGCACCAGTGCCAAGCAGCAAATGGCACAAGGTACTGGCACTGCGGTTACACCGCTGTGAGACAGGAGCAGTCTAAGGTGGTGCAGCAGTTGCGTACCTTGGGGCCAGCAGGTCCTGGCTCGCCCTTCTCGCCACTGTCGCCCTTGTAGCCCTGCATCATCACACGTAAGCAGCCACAACCTCCCAGTAAGCCCCTGCATTTTGCAGCTTGCACAATGCTGTCGTCGCGAGCTACAGCGCGGGCTGTGGCGCCTGTACTACAGGGCATTGCGCCACTGGCAAGTAATTGTGCACCGTGTATTCGCTGCCCACACAGCCCTAGCCCTTGAGGACGCTGACCGGCGCGTGTAGGTGTGGGGGCTGTCTGGTGCTTTTCACCAGGTGGACAAATCACCCCGCAGGCTTCGGCCTAGCATTTTGCCTCAGCCACGGCAGTATGTGGGCTTAGCAGCCTTTTAGGTTATTTTCACAGCCACATGTGTTTGCTGCTCATGAGGCTGCAGCACTGAGAAGTAATGTGCGCTCATGCCATGCGTGCTGCAAGCATGCAACAACATTTTCTTCAGTAGTCCCACCTTAGGGCCCATGGGTCCCTCTGGTCCGAGCTCGCCTGGGTCACCCTTTCCTCCCTGCAGTCCGCGGCACCACCATAACATACAAACCGCGCATCAGATGTCAGAACTAGCCATTTTCGCAGCTGCCTACTACTTGAAGTATAAACACACAATCTTGTTGCCAAGCAGTAGCACCACATGGCATCCCGGCATTTCATGTGTTGTGCTGGTGACAGATGCAACCAAGGCAACGTGTGCAGCATGCTGTGGGGCTGCTGTCACGCTGCAAGCAAACGGTAATGTACCTTCTGGCCGGGCTCGCCCTGCTCGCCGGTGTCGCCCTTGCCTCCCTGCAGTCGCGTTCAGCGCAGCGACAGCACACCATGACACACAGCAGTGCCCACTCATCAGTACACATGCCAGCACCAAGCAAAGGCACCCGTGAACGCTCCTTCGACAGCACGCCACACTGGTGTGTATGTGTGGTGACTACAGCACATTCCATCATCGGTTGTTGGCATTAATGCCGGCACTCTGGCCTGAGCATGGCATGGCAGTTTCATGACAGTTACACAATCTCACCTTGGGTCCAGCAGGTCCCGCCTCTCCCTTCTCACCGGGCTTGCCCTCCGGTCCCTACAGTTGGAGGGTTAGGTCAGGGTTACGGCACAGACAAGGCATGCACGGAACTTGTGAGACTGTAGCGCACATGGCGGATGGTGCACAGAGCAGCTAGCTGCGGCCTCATCAGCAGGAGCTGAAGACGGTATGCACATGCATGCAGTGCACCGTGCACGCAGGGTCGATGCCCCAGGCAGCTGCTGACCACTTTGCACCGCCAGGTCAAACTGAGGAACAGCCTGCACAAACCACTCGAGACACGTTGGGCCCACTCTCACTCACAACAGCAGGCTTGGTAAAGGGCATTAGCGACACACCTTAGGGCCGGCCGGGCCGAGGTCTCCCTTCTCGCCAACCTTGCCCTCAGGTCCCTGTGAAGGAATGGCAGTGGCATCAGCAGTGGAAAAGCAGATAAGCCACCCTAAGCTGAGCGGCTTTGTGGAGCGGGGGATGCCATGCCAGGACCGGCAGCACCAATCCCATGTCATGGTTGATGGTGTCGCAGCAGACACCATGGTTGCGGGTCTGCTTGGTGACTGTGCGCATGCCTTATGTGCTCATTCAACCCACCTTGGGGCCAGTAGGTCCGAGCTCGCCCTTCTCGCCAGTGTCACCCTTGGCTCCCTGTCATAAGCATGGTTGCACAGAGGGGAGTGCAAGCGCTGTCAGCTCAGCATAGTTTGACATGCTGCGAGCATAATGCCGCGAAGCGCGTCACAATGTTAATGCAGTACAGCTTGACATGCTGCCATATGATGCTGGGAACTGCGTTGCACTGTCTGCTGCGAATTTGCACACCAGCATGGCGATGGCTGTTGTACCCCTCCCTCCATGTGTTACAGAGCCTGCATCCACGGCCACCTGCATGTGCTGCAGTGGGCATGGGCGCCAGTTGTGGTGCAGCTCACCTTGGGGCCGGCAGGCCCGAGCTCCCCCTTCTCCCCAGGCTTGCCCTCAGGTCCCTGCATAAACCATAACCAGGAGGGAGCAGCGCCAGCAGCAGAGAGACTACATCAGACTTGTGCCGTTGGTAGGCACAAGGAATGTGCACAACGGCTGGCACCAAGGTGGGGGTGTCATGTGCTCCGTTTGGTGAATGCTCACTTAGATGCTGCTCACAAACATTGTACACCCGATGTCGACAGCCAAATGGTACAATGCTCTGTTGCTCAAGGACAACATGCGCATGAGCGACTTTGCGTGTGTGCCATCTGTTACTAACATGCACAGGGTTGATTTGCAAATTACTTGACCGACCATGCTCACCTTAGGGCCAGCAGGTCCGTCCGGCCCAGGCGCTCCAGTGTCTCCCTTGTAGCCCTGTATTTTCGCCACAAGAGCAAGGGCACGTTACACTGTGAGTGACAGGGGGGCATGCATTTGCTTTGCAGCCCCACACGCGTGTGTACCATCAGTACAACCACAGCACGCCGCTTGCATCACACAAATTGCCGCCATGGTTGCACACAGTTCAAGACAAGTGCGTTATCCTCACGGGGTACCCACCTTCGGCCCGGCCTCGCCCTGCTCACCAGTGTCGCCCTTCACACCCTGTTCACAACAGGCACACAGGAGAGACACACGCGCACACACACAAAATCACAGAGCGGCATGTCAGCATGCCATGCTCGTCATCTCGGTGGCGTGGCAGTAGGCATTGCTCCGATGTCATTGCCACTGGCACCCCATGGGACAACCTTGCAAGTCAAACAAAGGTGGCTCGGTTCACCCCTGCTTAACCCAACACAAGCCTGTGTCTACAAGCAGTTGCAGTTTACAAGCATACACCCTAGCTGAAGCTGACACAACTCTGCAAGCAGTTGCAGTTTACAAGCGCATGTGGGTTGCAGTGCGCTCGGCGGTTACATGTCAGTTACATGATAGTTACAGAAACAGTTACACATCTCACCTTAGGGCCGGCAGGTCCCAGGTCGCCCTTCTCACCAGCCTTGCCCTCGGGGCCCTGCGCACATCAGCACGTGCGGCGGTAGAGGAACACCAGTCACGCGCATGAGCTATCCGTGCGACACCTTGGGCACTTGGAACGCATGCAGCATGTGGTGCAGCAATGGCACAGGGGCAATCGGCGGGATGCGGCGGCCATGGTTTCGTGTTTGTCGAGCCAGCAACAGCTCCAGCAGCTGCAATACTGTGTGAAGGCGTTGGTGTGGGCGCTCTGCCATGTATTACAGACGGCAGACCTGGCTAACGCACCAGTGTGCTGCTGTCAGCCATACACAATCAAGAATTGCCCACCTTAGGCCCCTGGGGTCCGAGCTCGCCCTTTTCGCCAGTGTCGCCCTTGTAGCCCTGCCCAGCAGCAGTTGACGGACACACAGACAGACATTTAGATGAAGGGCAAAATCATGAGCACGTGACCTCGGCTACAAGCTGACATCCAGGCCCGGCGTGCAGCGAGCATCTATGCGCCATCTGACACGGCAGACGAAGGAGCAAGTCATCGCTCCTGGCAACGGTAATCCGCACGTGGGGGGGTGCGGCAACGTCATGCAGAGCAGCAGCAAGCTCACCTTAGGACCAACAGGCCCTGCCTCTCCCTGGTCGCCAGTGTCGCCCTTATATCCCTGCGCTCCAGAACGAGCAACAGCGAAGCAAGACTGAGTCTCGCAGGGCAGCAAAGGTACCACCGGTAGGATACAACCCAAGCATCGTTTCAACCTGCTATGCAACACTGTATGGTCACGCGGTAGCTATCCCCTCTGCTCATAATCTCATCAATGTACAACAGCATGCCTGTTTGCGGAAAGCACGGGAGTTGCCACCAAAATGCGGGTCGCCACCAAGCAAACTTTCACAACTACGCACCTTGGGGCCAGCGGGGCCAGGCTCTCCCTTCTCTCCAGGCTTGCCCTCGTTGCCCTGCAGTGGTGTGCAGAGGTGCCAGCAGAGGGGCGCAGTGTGTGAGGCATGCCTGGGAAGGGACCTCTATGGTGCGAGCTGTGCTGTGTTCCCGGGCTAGCCAACAGGCGCCTTGAAGCATCAAGCTACAGAAAATCGCAGCAGTGACAATGGTGCTACAGGAGGGGCACTCCAGTCTTCACTCTCACTGCAAGCAGCACCGCTCACCTTTGGGCCGAGCGGTCCTGGCTCGCCCTTCTCGCCTGTGTCACCTCTGTAGCCCTGCGCCATTCCACAACGGCAGACAAGGTGCAGTATCGTCAGATTCAATCATTGCAGTGATGCAGACCACGCGCACACACGTACATGCCAGCATTAAGGCATCTGTCAACGTGATGCCAAAGCCTGGGTGCAGCCAGCCAGCGACCCACCTTGAGACCCTGGGGTCCCTCCGGCCCCTGCTGCCCGGGCTCTCCCTTCTCACCCTATTGCGCAACAGTGATGGTAGGGCAGTAAAAAGCAGGAAAGCGGCAGCTTCAAGTTGAGTTGGGAGCACACACAACAGTGTGCCAACATGCTTGATGTGGCTGGTGGCAGCAGCACTCGGAAGAGGGTACAACTTTCGGAAGAGGGTATAACGTACATGTCTGCAGGCCGTGCAGCAGCACATGCGGAGGAAGGTACCTGCGCAGTGTGCCGCTTGGTTGTTTAGGTGCACTCAGTGTGACAACACCCGTGAGTGCTCTGTGGTGTTGACCCGTACCTTAGGTCCAGACGGTCCTTGCTCGCCAACCTTGCCATCCGCTCCCTGCACACAGCACAAGCACAAAGATATGGATAGCATCAGCAAACGCTCACGCAGCTGCAGGCGGCAGTTCAGGTGCAAGGGGCTCTTAGTGTGTGTCTGCTTGTGTCACACGGTATGCCTGTCAAAGCAACGCCATAAACGGGCATTCTGCATAAACACACAGGAGTAGGGCGCTCACCTTCGGGCCGGCCGGTCCCAGGGGCCCTTTCTCTCCAGAGTCGCCCTTGAGGCCCTGCGAATGCATGCCACAGCAAGGACAGCCCCAGATGAGCCATGGGCATGTGGCATGCTGTGACAGCTTGCAGCTGCACATGGCGGCAGCGCGGGTTATTAAGTCACATGCCTGTTGCGCATGCTAATGGTAACGGTCCCAGAGCGGTGCACACTGCCTCAAAGAGGCCACCACATGTATGGACAATGCACGAGCAGCAACGTTGCCGCACCTTGGGGCCCGCGGGTCCGACCTCGCCCTGCGTGCCAGGCTCGCCTTGCTCACCCTGTGGGAATGGAAGTTGCAACGAAAGCAAAGTGCACAACAGCACATGAGCCCACATACAGTCTTCACGCCACTGATATATGGTTACCGTACTACGGTACCAGACGTTGCATGCACTCTTTGTTACCGGTACGTAACATATACCGGCACTTCTTGAAGTACCTGTTTGACGTACATGCACCAGTACTGTGTCAGCGATGCACCACAGGTGTCCTGCCTGTGATACACGCTGACACCCGTATCCCAGCATAGCCTCCCCCTAAGGGCATGAGCAAACAGGCGGCAGCAGATGTGCATGTTGCTGTGCAGCAGGTTTGGCAGGGTACCCACCTTCGGCCCGCCAGGCCCCTGCTCGCCGGGCATGCCATCCATTCCCTACAGAGCAACAGGTATGGAGCACATGCGGAAGGGATTGCATGGATGAGTGTGCCAGTGCTGAAATCCAGCGCGCACAGGCTGCATTTACAAGCTGTGTGTGTTTGAAGCATGCAAACTACTCCAGCGGCGGCGCATGCCAGCAGCAGCACCTCTTCCGCGTGCCGCCACCTTGACACTTGGCGACATTCACAGCAGTCAAGGCCACGCTTCAGCCAGAAATGTGGGAATGTGGGGGGAAAAAGGACCCACCTTGGGGCCAGCAGGTCCGTCCCTTCCCTTCTCGCCAGTGTCGCCCTTGAGCCCCTGCAGGGACAGCAAGTGCATACATAGACAACAGCAACGGTGAGGCACATGTCTGCACGCCAACAGCTCCGCCAGTGGACACCTGCTTTTCATTTGTTCCTGCACCGCTGGTGTGTTCCGCGGCAGGCACGTTGCAGCATGACGGAAACTCGCACCCCAGACCAGGCAAGGGCCCGTCCACACAATTCAACAGACGGGTCGACCATGTGCACAACTGTGGTGCAGCTGGCTGGCGCACTACTGCGTACCTTGGGGCCGACGGGTCCCGGCGCGCCGGGCTGGCCGTCCCTGCCCTCCACACCCTGCAGCCGCACACATTAGATGCAAGCGACGGACGGTTGCGTGCCGCACGGTTAGGCACTGTGCCATGGCCATGTGTTCCTCAGGCAAATGAAATATCGTCTCACGGAGAGGTCACCTGCTTGCCGCAGCAGCTCCGGTGCAGCCACAGTGCTACGTAGCAACTGGTTGAACAAACCGCACACTTGCTGCGGGGCTTGCGATGGCACTGTGTGGGTACATCAATTCTCTGCAACTCTTTGCTGCAGTGCATGCGCTGCATCATTGGCTTCGATACTTGAGCCCACAGGCAAGAAAGCATGCCACGGGGGGGGGAAGCACCGTCTCGCAGCCCCAGCTCTGGCGTCCACACTGCACTCCTGTCTACTAGCAAGAACACTTCCTGCGCAGCGGGTGAGGGGATTGCATATGCGCTGGTATTCATGTGATATGCAGCCGACAACTTTGTGTCCACAGACCTCGTGAAGTTGCCTCTCAGCCATGCTTACCTTGGGTCCAGGTGGTCCCGCCTCACCAGGCTTGCCCTCGGGTCCCTGATGGCATGCAGGCAGCACCATGGCACATTGCAGGCAGTCAGCACAGCGCACAAAACCATGTGTGCCGGACGCAGATAGGTACCATTGCTCCCACAAATATGAGTGCTATTGCACATTCGCAAGTTTTGCGCACAACAACTGCTCAAGCACCCTTGCCACAATAAGTGACAGCCATCTTCAAGTCGCACTTGCTGGTAGCTTCAGTTTCTTTGACATCCTCAACTGCAAGTAATTGCACTTGATAATGCGCAATGCTCCAGGACAGAGGCGAGCACCGCAGCTGGGGTGCAGATGCATCTGCTGCAGCAGAGCAGCAGTCCACTCAGCGTGCATTCACACTTGTCGCGGCGCAACAGCACACACCTTGGGGCCAGCGGGCCCATCCCTGCCCGCTTCGCCAGTGTCGCCCTTGTAGCCCTGCACATGGCGCAAAAGCGCAGCAAAAGCGCAAGCAGTGGTGCGCGTCAGCGTCACTGCAGACTGACATGCGCAGGAGCGCATAGCACTACAACATGCAGCCTCCAGCACTGTAAAGTGCTGACATGTGACTGCAAGCCGCTATGCTGTGTAGCGACAGGAGACAAAGCGAACCCTGCACAGGCTGTCCACTGCACGCTGCAGCATGCAATCAAGGTGGTGCGCCAGGTGCTGGCTTGCACACGCTGGAGCGGGCACCACAACCGGAGCCAGGCCGTGAGACGTGCGGAGCGTCTGTGTGGGCAGGCCGGCCCGCCGCAGGATATACCGCCGCCTGCAGTCCCTATGTCACACACAAGTTCCACTCACCTTGGGGCCAGCAGGTCCCTCGGGCCCAGGCGCACCAGTGTCTCCCTTCTCACCCTGTTTGACAAGGGCCGTGACACACGACGCACCACGAATCCTGGATGAGTGGACTTGCTGCGACAACGCTGCTGTGACACCATGGCGACACTGCACACTGCAACGCGGCATTACTGCCTCAAGGCTGCAAAGCCGTGCACAGCGCCCGCCACTACTTGTTGTCACCATGTGTCTGGCACTGGCATGCAGCTGATGGGCATTCATGCCCGCTCACACGACGCTTTGGCTGTTAAAAGACATCTGTTCACGCAGCACATTTGCGTGAGGAACGGGTGCCCACCTTTGCACCGGGGCCACCGTCCATGCCTGGCTTGCCATCAGCGCCCTGCGGGACAGACACGGCACCATTGAGCAACAAAAGCAGCTCTGTGATTTGCAGCCGCACAGTGTCGGAATTATGGCTTTTTCATTTTGTATATATTTTTACTAATTATCGAAATACCCTTACGGAGACCTAGGTGACTAAAGTCCCTAGGATTTTTTTTTTACTTTCGCCACATTGTGTGTAAGCTGCAAGCTGGCTGTGGTCCAGCAGCTTCCGTAACTACCACAGCATCAGTAGCTGTCTGATGGCTAACGGCTTGGTAACAACCGCTGCAGTGGTGCGTCCTCTCGCGAGTACAGTAACGGTTATACTGTGAGCAGCTGCCCGCTGCTGCCTTGAGCCATGGCGCTGTGCACTGTGAAGTAATTCCACTTCTTGTCCTAACCAGCACGCCAAGCCTATGGCCATGGGAACGGTATTTTCTGATGCTTGGTGCTGCTACCCGTCTTTACGATCACAGCACATGCACCAGCCACAGCACAGCCTCACCACGCAACTCGTTGGTCAGAGGAGGGCATTGCGAGGTGCACCACTGCATCAACAGCACAGTTGCACAATGAGCACTTGGCACTACCGATGTGCGTGTGCAAGAAAGACTTGAAGAGCTGCACAGCGCGGGTGCCTGCCATGGGTGCGGCACAAAGCCAGGTAGGGGTGTCTCATGACCACCAGACCAGAAACACGTCGTGACAACGTGGCCACCCACAAAGCCCACACTCCAAATGAATTTGCAAAAACACCAAGGAGCTAGCGCACCTTAGGTCCAGGGGGTCCTGCGGCTCCCTTCTCTCCAGCGGGGCCTGGCTGTCCCTTTTCGCCAGCGGCACCTTTCTCACCGGGGTAACCACGCTCGCCGGCCTCGCCCTTGGCACCCTGCTCACAACGCGCGTTGATGCACAAGGAATCAGTATGAATGCACATGCGTGTGTGTGTGTGAATGCACTTTCTCGTGGCACCATGCAGTAGTGCAAGCGCGCTCACCACAACATATTTCAGTCAAGGGTGCACAGAGTACAGGTGTGGACTGCCAGGCCAGCACTGGTGCTCATGCTATGAACATGCCAGTGCACAACTGACAAACAATAAGCTGTGCTGGTGCGTCTCAGGCTTGCATGTGTGTGGCATAAGCTGTGCCCAGATGACGCTGGTTGTGGTCATTTGATCAATTCCTTCGCAACTGCTGTTCTGAAACGAGAAAAAAACAATTCGGCGCCAGCAGAAGTTTCAGCCTCGCAACTCATATGCTGCGTGTGTCTCCTTCACCGAAAGTAAAGGAATGTATGTATACATGTAAAAAAAGAGCGCACCTTGGGCCCAGGAGCTCCGTCGCCGCCCTTCTCACCAGTGTCTCCCCTCTCACCCTGTGTGCACACACACAGCAGAAACAAAGTAGAGTTGAACACATTGGCAGATGAGTGTTTGCTCGCTCGGGAGGCATGATCGAGCATTACACTGTGCAGCGCTTGCGAGACGTAAAGCGCCCAGCCAGCGGCAACATCACTGCTGTGGCAGTGGCGCTGCTGCATGCGCAGGCCGCACACACGCATGGCCAGCAACCCTACATTGCACTGTGACATGCCTGTCTCCTTCACATGTATAACAGGATGGTTGCTCCGCCAGAGCAGCAGTGCACCACCGCTGAAGCCGCAAGGCTAGGCGCGTGCGACAATACCTGGCTGACATCAATCGTGGATTTGCCATCAACAGGAACGATGCAATCAGAACCCATGACATGCCGAGTGAGGTGCCAGCGTCTCACCTTTGGGCCACGCTCTCCATCCTCGCCAGGCTTGCCAGCCTCACCCTGCAGGGGCCACAGCACACAGCGTGGCAAAACCCATAAGTGCGCCGTTCAGCACTGCACACACGCTTAGACTAGCGTGTGTGGCACAACACCTCTTACATGCCACCTGTAGGATGCACATGGCGGCACCCACGCAGCAGCGAGAGGGCTGTGCTGGTGCCATCTCCCGCAGTACACAAAACGCACAGTCGCCCAGTTTCGGTACGGTGTCCACAGGTGTCAATGCATACCTTGGGGCCAGCAGGTCCTTTCTCGCCCCTGTCGCCAGTGTCTCCCTTGTAGCCCTGCGCACACGTCAACATATCGGGTGGCGGCTCACAACGTGAGGCGGCGATTCTGACACAGACACAGCCTCCATGGCACAGCAGAGCCGACCCGCATCACAACTGGAAGACACACTACACTTTCTGCGTGGTTCGTCTATTATGCGTCACATTGGGCTGGTGCGCCTCAGGCCTGCTGGGGGCCATGCCATGCCCAGTCACACGTTGCGAACATCGCTGCACAACTCTTCAGACAAATGGGCTAGCAATTCTCTTTGCCATGCCTGTGTCTGCCGCTCCACCCGTCTGACAGCTGAGGCTCACAATAGGCGCCATCACACGCTTTGCTAGTATTCGCAGCGCTGTGGGACAGCGGTGCGCAGAGCAGAAGCGGTGCACCAAAACATTTCACCCACCTTCGAGCCGGCAGGCCCCTCAGGTCCAACCGGGCCAGTGTCTCCTTTTGCGCCCTGCAGTTGCAGACCGGTTTGCAAGGCAGCCATGAGCAGACACAATGGAGTCAACAAAAATGCGGACACCGAACACGGCATTACATGCACTGTACCTCAACAACCATGGCCGATTCTGCCATGCCTTTCGGGCACCTTCTCTCACTGTTGCTGTGTTAAGACGCAGAGCATACACACAGCGCAAGTACCAGAGTTTCGTGTGCATGCGCTCAATCAAGCTGCTACCTGTAAAATCATAAGTCGAAGTTGTGATGCTCACCGGTGCGCCAGGGCGTCCGTCTCCGCCCTCCTTGCCCGGTTCGCCCTTTTCGCCCTGCCATCCGCGAGTTGAAGTGGCACCGAAAGGTGAAGTTTGGACATGACGTCAGTGGCATTGGGGTGACCAATGGGGTTATTTGCGCACCGGTAGAATTACCACTAGGCGGGTACACAGCAGATGGACAGGCGAGCATGTGGGGTACACTGCAGTCAAGGCATGCACGCACCTCCAGCATCTATGTGGCTCATGCAAGGTGCCAGCAGCGGACTTTGAGTGGCAGCGCATGGCTTGGCAGTGTGCAAAAGTAGTAGATGCAGCACCTGAACAGTTCAAGACTTGGCCCCTGTGTTAAGGCGTCACCCGGCCAATGTCATACTTCAACAGTATACTTCAACAGTACATGTCGGCAGCGGACTTGAGTGGCGGTGCAGGGCATGGTCACTGCGCAACATGGCCTGCATGTTGTGGCGAGGCAGCCACAATACGAAGGCCCCTACTGCTGAGTCCGCGAAGCCTTGTGGCTCACTGTTAAAGCCCTTTCAGCACATGAGAAGTACTTCCCCGTAGTCTAAAACAGATGTCTGCGCGCACCTTTGGCCCAGGGGGCCCTGCCATGCCGGGCTTGCCTTCAGGCCCCTGTGATAGGCGCACAGGGGGGGGGAACAGCAGCAAGCCATGAGCAGGCAGCAGCACCAGTGTCCCCCCCAGCTAGTACGGTTGTGGGGGGTCAGCACAACACGGATGCATGCCAGTAGCTCTGTAGTGTGTGTGCAATAGCACATGCGAGTTCAAGTATGACCAGAGCCTTCTTCTGGTTGTCAGCTTCTAGCCTAGTGGTGCAGTGCTATGCGTCGAGTCACTGTGTATTGACATGCAGCGAGCCAAACACAAAAGCGCAGGCTAGTTTGTCCCTCTTTCACGCAGTTGAAGGGAGGCATTGCACTCTGGTGCGGTACTTTGGCGAACAGGAGAATGTGCACACTAACGGCATGCCAACGGTGCACTAGTAGTCATGGTAAATGTGCTGCGAGCAAGCAGCACGGGGGATAAACACAAAAAACACACCTCTCGGCCTGGTGGCCCCTCGGGCCCCTTCTCGCCAGGGACGCCCTTCTCACCAGGGTAGCCGCGGTCGCCAGTGTCACCCTTGTAGCCCTGCAACACCAGCAAGTGTGCAGTCACAGTGTGAGAGGGCAGGAGCAAGGCACTTGGCGCAGTGAGCGACCATCCCGCAAAGCACTACACATGCGTCAGGAGCTTCTCATGGCGGCCAGCCCCGTATGACGTGTGAACCCCTGAAATTATATGCTGCTCCTGCTGCGGCTGCTGCTGTCACGGTGCATGAGTGCATTTGCTGCAGTGCAACTGCGGCAGTAACGGTCCATGTACGCACCTTGGGGCCAGGAAGTCCATCAGCACCCTTGGCACCAGTGTCGCCCTTGGGTCCCTGCGCACTCAGACCAAAAGCAAAACGTACACAGGACTCATGCCCGTGAGTGTCGTTCAATGTGCACGGCTGCAGCTGATGGCTACCGGCAGCAGTTACCCGTTGCAGGCCGCTGTGGCTATGGCTGCACTGCAGGTGCAGGCCTGTGCACACATGCAATAATAATACTTCTCGAAGTACGGTATACTGGGTACTGCATACTTCTGTCGAACTTTGACAAGGTATGTACTCATTCAACTCCGCCCTGGTGTGCGCAAGACTAGAAAAGGCGCGACCGAACATGCCGTGCCCTGTTGCTAGCGAGCAACATGGCAATGCTCAGCAGTATGCATTCCAGTGTAAGCCTAGCATATGTAGCTACATGTGAGGTCTGTGAATACCGTAGTTGTAGAGACGTTGTGACACAACATGGCAGGTGGCACCCACCAGCGGACCGCGCTCGCCGTCCTGCCCAGGCACGCCCATGTCACCCTGCAGTGTCACACAAAATGAGCAGGTGTCGCACATGGCAGGTCAGGGTAGCAGGCAACACAGATGTCGACGATCCTTCAATTGAATCGTGTGAAGCGGGTCTGCTGCGGTCGAGACTTGTTGGGCTCACTTAGGCACTGTTAGGAAGGGTTACCAATGTCAACAGCCAAAAGAGCAGTGTACCGCTTGGCTGTTGACAACGGGTAATACTCCCGAGTCTCATTGAGCCCAACCATCACAACTTCTCACACGTGCAAACAGACAGCAACGCGGAATGGCTGCCCCGTGCAACCTTGGTGCCGTGTTCACCGCTTTTGTTCGCACGTGCGTCTGGCACGCTATAAGTGCATTGACAGTACTGGAGTGCAGTGCTCAAGCATTGAACCTGCTTGTGCACAACTTCATAGTGTGCCAAAGGTAACGGGGGCAGCTGGCACACGGCATTCATGGCTCACCTTGGCGCCAGGCACCCCCGGCTCACCCTTGTCCCCAGTTTCGCCTTTGTAACCCTGCACATGCACAACGCCATGGAAAAACACAGGACCGAGGCACATGTTAGGTACAACCCAGCCATGGGTGCAACACTCAGCTCATTGGCAGTGCAAGCATGCGGTGCGGCATATTACGCGCGACACAGAAAAAAAACATGACCCAAGGCGCATGCAACGTACAATCCAGGCGTGGGTGCAACACTCAGCTAACTGGCAGTGCATGCATGCCGTGCAGCATGCTTCGAAGTATGTACCAGGCAATGCCATGCACAAGCCACTGTCGTCAGAGCTGCGGCACTGCGCATTAGTGCAGAGGTGTATTGCTGCCCGTGGTGTGTCTTACGCACCTTAGGGCCGGGCGGACCCGCCGCTCCCTTTTCGCCACTGTCACCCTTGTAGCCCTGGCGGCGCGCACAAGAACGCAAACAAAAAACATTCCCGGGGAGGGGGGAAGGGGGGGGGGGGGCACTGTTAAGCACTGGCGGGCCTGCGCACCAACGTCAGACCGTACGCAGAATTGTTTTGTTAAGTACGTACTGACCGGTACTGGTAGGGGCCACTTCTGTCTGATTGGGCGGCTAAATTGCCCCACCGTGGCAGCTTACCCCAGCCATGCAGTATCTCGGGTTAGCTGCCTTTAGGTTTCTTGGTCCGCTACTGTACCTCCTGCGTACATGTAGGGCACACGACGGCCTTGTGCTGCAGCACCGCCGCCTAGGCGCGAAGCACATCGCGCATGCAATCCTGCTCACCTGCACTGCACTGCACGTAATATGGTAATGTCTGCTCACTTGCTTCGTATGTACCAGTACTACATAGTATACAGCATTTCTACACAGTGGCACTAGTATGCATACCTATTTTATGCCTCAGATGATACTATGTAGGCCCCGGGGCCTTTTCATTGATGTAGGAATCAGATTAGGTTTGAAAGTGTGCATTACAGGTTTAGGGGCGGGATTAGGTTAGATTAGGGTTAGTTAGGTTAAGGTTAGGTAAATAGGCAATCCCTAACCTAGCCCTTCACCTAACCCTTTAGGTTAGGGTTTGGGTTTGGGTTAGGCTAGGTAAATCCTAACTTAAACCTAACCTGACCTAACCTTAACCTAACATTTTACCTAACCAACACTAAACCTAACCTAACCTAACCTACCCTAACCCTTACCCTGACACTGCAGTCACACCGATGAGCACACACACAGTCCTCCATGCCAAGCGTGGTGCGCCAGGAGCGCGGCTGTGCTGCGCGGATAGGGTTGAAACACTAGCTGCATGTGAATGACTGGCATTGCAGTGTTGCACTGTGCAACCTAGGTAGGTAGCTGACAATGACCTCCTTCTTCTCCTGCCTGGACCCTAATGCTAACCCCAACCCTAACCTAATTCTAACCCTAACCTAAGCGGCTCTCGCAAATGCACTCACCCTAGGTCCTGGCGGGCCCTCGTCGCCGGAATCGCCAGACTCGCCCTGGGGACCCTGTGAGCACAGAGCAGCACACAAAGCAAGTCTTTCAGTGGGACTGCACATTTGCGAACACAGGCACGGGCGGCTGTTGGCAGCATTACACAAGTGAGCCTTGCTGGTTAACTGTACTCAGCAGCAGCCTTAGGGTTAGGTTTAGGGTAGCACAGCACTTTCAGCCATCATGGCTTCAAGTTAAGTTAAACCTGTCTCTGCCAAGGTCCTTGGGCTCAGGTTAAGCCCTCGGGCTCAGGTTAAGCTGGTCAGATGTGCGTAACAGGAACCACATACTGCATAGTCTGGCATATGATATCATAATATACCGTACATGCCCCTAAGAAGTCACCTGTGTCAAGTGCGGCAGTCGAAGAGCTCCTGCACAGTGATCTACTCTTGTAACACTATAGCCGACAATGCGAATCAGTGTGGCACGCTAAAGGCGGAGCCAAATGGTCACCAAAGTAGCTAACCCACCCAGGTACCTCATCTAGAGACAAGAAGTTGAAGCATTTACTTCTGCGACAGTTATAGCTTGTTTGGTTGTTTCTGCGTGCTTACCAGTGCTGAAACTGCTCTGAAGTAATGAATAATTGCAGCTCCGCTTGATAAATTTGCTTAGCCAACAGAAAAAATCAATCAGAAGCTGACAACGTTGAGGGTGCTCACCGCCGGGCCGGGAGGCCCATCCCTCCCCGGTCGGCCGGGGCGCCCGTCCTTGCCAGCTGGTCCCGTCTCGCCCTTGGGCCCCTGCCAGTGACAACAGAACAGGGGTGGGTTGTCTCATGAGCAGCCAGCATGCACCAGACGCAAACACTCCGAAAAGCGGCAATGCGAGGGATGGTGGGTGCATCGCATCGGCTTCCGCTGGCCCAGCCTGCACGCTGCAGATAGTGAGCTGCTGTAGCTACTGCCCCACGGCTACCGTGCGTAATCACAAATGTTGCAGGAAAAAATGCGAAACGCCCTTTCTTTTTCTGCACTCACCATAGGACCGGGCGGGCCATCGTCGCCCGAGTCGCCAGACTCACCGCGGGGACCCTGCAAGCACAGAGCAGCACAGAGATAATAAGTGTTCCGAGCGTGAGGCTGAGCTACTGAAAGAAATCTAAAAGGCTGCTAAGCCCACATACTGCCGCGGCTGGGGCAAAATGCCAGGCCGAAGCCGGTGGGGTGATTTGTTCACCTGGTGAAAAACACCAGACGAGATACAATCTGCATGTTTCGATGACTTTCGACTCGTCACCATTCTGCCAGCAGCCGAGGTGTACTATCAACTGGCAGCCTGTCCCTATGCCCCACTGTGCGGCACCAGCAGCATACACTTAAATTTGGGCCCCGTCACGAGTGCAAAGCGGTGCAATCGCGGCGGGGCGAAGCATATTCTATTCCAATGCACCCGCAGCACAGTTGCAACTGGTGTCTGCTGACCGCGCAATGAACCGAGGGTGAAGTTAGCCAGTGATAACATGGCTCAAGCCGCTTGTCCCAGCAAGCTCCTCTTCTCAGCTTGCAATGTGTGTACCGTAGGGACCACACATGTGTACCCAAGTAGTATGTTCTGAAGAATACCCAAGTACAACACCGGTCATTTCTGTTGTTGGGTCCAAATAATGGGCGCGCATCTTGCTTTCAAAGGCGCTTACATACCGTAAACTCACACTGGTCATTGACTGATGCAGTTCTACAGCAGACAGCACTGTGTGGGGGGTACGCCAAAGGCAGAGCCACCAGAACCAAAGTGCTTTTAACTTAAAATCCGGCAGTCTACTTAGGGACGAGACGGTAAAGGTGGCTGACACCCTTGATGGCGCTAACTTTCGCAAATTCAATTTGCATGTATTGATGGCCCTAATGCTTGAAGACTTGTTTGACTCTGTGTTTCGAAATTTACCCATAGACACCACTCACCGGTTGTCCGGGGGCTCCGTCTTTCCCCGGTGGGCCAGGGTGTCCATCCTTTCCACGCATTCCCGTGTCACCCTTGGGCCCCTGCCAGTAGCAGAAAAACAGGTGGGGTGTCGAATTGATACTATCATTATGTGGAGTGTCATATTTAAATTATAATGGGTGTGTCGCATCACTATCATAGCAGGCATGCAGGGCCAGAGACTGTCAGCCACGCCAGTTGACACCTGCACAAGGTATAATCTCTCACATGTCGGTACTCAAAAGAGGAATGCGGCTGCAAAGCTGGGCGTGAGCACTGCCTGAAGGCCACGCTGACGTTGCAGCAAATGCTGCGACTGCCTATCTGAATGCATGTAGAATCGGTCCGCAGGTGTTTAGGGTGTGCATCGCTGTGATTGCACAGTAAGAGCACATGCACAGCACCTAAACGTGCGTACGAAGTGCGCTGTTGCAAGCGCTCGCCAGCAGCAGCAGCAGCAGCAGCAGCAGCATCAAACAACTTACCAGGTACTTCAACAGCTACTAAGTATATACTACAAGGAGTACGTGCACTACCTACTGGTTTCTAGAAGCATGTAGTGCTTCATGTAGCAGTGCTGATGTACAACAAGTCAGCTACCCCCCCCCTCCTGTCTGCTATGTTTGGTTTCCTCTCAAGTGCACCCACCGTAGGACCAGGCGGGCCAGCGTCGCCTGAGTCGCCCGAGTCGCCCGACTCCCCGCGAGGTCCCTGTAAACACAGAGCAACAGAGACACAGATGATTCTCTTGCAATTAAGAGTGGGATGCCGCTAGCACCGGAGTTCGATGGACAACGAGATGTCACCAGATGTCAAAGGCCTTTTCTGCTCTTGCGATCACAGCTTGTCGCTGTGCATCATCTACTGCGGTAGCAGTGATACTCAAAGGGAAATGAGCAACCAGTGCGTGGCGCCGCAATCCTACCGCAGCGCATGTTCCTCTTGAGTGGAAATCCGCGGCACACTTACACCAAGGGGCTGCAAAGTGCATGTGATACGAGACATCGGGGGTACCCTCACTTGTAGTCTGTATGGCTATCATGTGTCACATACACCCCTCCTCAAAGACAATGTGTCTCTGGTCAGCTTGCGAGATGCTTACAATGTCCGGCTGTGTGCAGCGAGGACTACAGGCAAGTGTTGTTGCTTGAGTTGTTCACAAGTTTTCTGGAACTCACCGGCGGGCCCGGCACTCCATCTTTCCCCGGCATTCCGGTGTCCCCCTTGTAGCCCTGCCAGGAGCAACAACAATGGGGCAATTTTTGGCACCAGCAAGTCGGGTGCATCAGAGGCACTTACAGAGCTGCGCCAAGCACCTTGGCCGCCGGTACAAGCTGAGCGGCCTTGCATGTTGACACTGCGGAGAGTGTTGCAGCTGCGGTCCCGCGGAACGAGGCCGCATGATTGCAGCTGCACGTACCACACACGGTATATAACAGTATTGTGCGCATTTTATACGATGCCAGCACGAGCAATGGCGTAAGCACGAACAGCGGGACTTGTGCCAGGAAAAAAACGCAGGTAAGGCGCACCTTGGGGCCGGTGTCGCCCTTCTCGCCAGTGTCGCCCTTGTAACCCTGTGCGGTACAGCAGGTTTGTGCGCGCCCACTGTGTCAGCAACCATTGCTACTTGCGCGCTTGCCAGTGCTGCCCCCATGACCTCATGTCGGCGCCGTTGCTAGTACACGTAGAAGACACAGGCGGAGTCCGTGGTGCGTAGGCGGCACGCGTGCCATGGCAAACCACACGTCACCTGGCATCTACACATGAAACAACAACACTTCTAAAGCACTTTTTGAAGCTCTTCCTCCACTCCAAGTACGGGTGTAACAGTACTCCTGGGCTGTCGAGTGGGCACATTGGGAAGTCTGTTTGCATGACCCGCCGCGGCAGACAAGTGCGCATTGCAGAGCAGCAAGGCGGCGTAGCGCGTCACCTCACCTTGTCACCAGTGTCGCCCTTGGGCCCCTGTCACAGCACACGCAAGCACGGCAAGGCAGGGCAACAGTGTGTCAGAGGCCTGCCTGCAGATCTGCCAACGTGCACCACAGACACATGATATCTTCAGGGGTTCTCGTGAGCAAGCCAGCCAAGCGGTGTGCAGAGGGCACAGTGCCGATGTGCACACGGCGGCGGCTGTTCGGCAACTACGACAATGGCGAAGCATAGTAGCACACAGGTGCACCAAACGTGGTTCCGCTCGATGCTGTACAAGGCCTGCTGTAACTGGGAACAACAGGTGCGTTGCTGCTGGTAGCTCACCGTCGGGCCAGTCATGCCTTTGTGCCCCTGCGTGGGCAGTCATGGGCACAGCCAACAACACATGCACCAAGGTTAGCGGAGCACACGTAGAACGTCGACGCGGCTGTTATGCTTGGGCATCCGGCATTGCCCTCCAACTGTTATGCTTGGGCAAAAGAGCACTGTGTCACTTGGCTGTCTACATCGGGTAACGCTCCCAAATGGCGTCTAAGTGAGCCCAACCACCACGCGGCAGATTCTGCACCAAATAGTGCGTGCCATGTGCTGAATGGGCTGCAGCGCACCTCACTGGCCGACGCTGCATAAATCTGTCGTCGTCTGCTATTCTCGACTCCATTTGGCAGGGCAGTGTCAACTCAGGTCAATGCCTCAGGGAGGATGGCACCGCAACGCGCCGAAGTGCATCGGCAGGCAACCATGCGCCCCAAAGGGCCGTGTTCAAAGGTGGGGGCGTGCAACCCATAGCACCAGCATGCTGCTGTACGAGCGAAGACTGTGGTGCTTGTGCATGTACAAGTATGGTGGTAGAAGGGGGCAGGGCACAAAACATACGTCTAAAGTAGTAAGTAGGGATATCCTGGGCGCATGGTACGCTTCATGATGCCAGCAGGCGCCATTCTACCGCATGTACCGGCGAAACGCGGCAATGCGAAGCACAAACAGTTACCATGGCAACTTGCTCTGAAATACTGCAGACCCTTGTACCAGTACTGCCATATGTGGCGCGCACCTTCAGGCCAGGAGGCCCCCTTTCGCCCAGCGCGCCAGTGTCGCCCTTGGGTCCCTGTTCACAAGGCCACATTGGCATTCAGACCATGAGACTGACAGTCGCCCGCAGGGGCCGACATCAAGTAAATGACCACGCTGCCGGTGCTGGCCAATGCTGCCACGAGCCATACGGCCAGTGGCTTGCCTGCTACGTACTAGAAGCCAGTGGTACCAAGTGGAATGACTTATGTGGCCATGTCAGCTCCACATCATGAGACTGACAGCTGGTCAGGAGCTGCCTGTCAACGGCAGGTAAAGACCACACTGCTGGTGCTGGCAAATGCTGCCATAAGCCATGCCTGTCAGTGGCTTGGCTTTAAGCAACGGTACTCCGCGGAACGACCTACAGGTGGCTTTGCTAGTGTTGGAGTGGCTCTCACAGGGCGTACCAGCAGCCACACCGTGACACCGAGATCGTCACATCACCCTGTTCCTTGACAGTTCACGCGAGCCCCGTCTGGCAGTTGCTCAGCAGACGCACGGGATGGCCCAATAGCTTACATTACATCGCAAAAGCTGATGGGCAATACAACGCCCTGCCAGCCTACATAATACTTCAGAAGTACATGTATACTTCAAAAGTATGTAAATAAATACATATTACACTGGTATAAGTCTTAAATGGCCCAGCCTGCGTGCAGCCTCCGTGCGCTTGCAGCAGCGCCGCTGTCACCACAGAAGTCACACGACTGCTGCTTGCGCACCTGGTGGCCCTCGCAAAACTGCTCAGCCTTCGGCGTGATCGCCCCATATAAAATAAATCTTGGTTGTGTTGTCGACACTGTTCGGCACGTACCGTCTGTCCCAGCATTCCCGGCACACCAGGGGGTCCCCTTTCGCCGGTGTCCCCCTGCACCCATGTGCACGTAAGAGGACAAAGGTCGCAGGCGGCGCAGCAGATCAGTATCAAGGCAAACAGCGCATGAGCAGCACCACTGCCGCGCTGGCTGGCTACCTGTGGTGACCGGGCTCACCCAGATGCTGTGCGGGAGCGTCACCAGTGTTGACAGCAGCCAGGTGACACAGCGCACTTCCGCCAAGCACAACAGCTGAGCTGAGGGGGCGACGCGAGAATGTGCATGATTACCAGCAGTGTGGTGGGTGTCATGCAAGCTGCAGCGGCGTTTGCGGGTGAGACGGTGCATACAATGCACTCGCGATTTGGCGCGGGGTAGTGCCAACCGCCTTGCACCCCGCACTGAAGCGAGACCCGCAATAAATCAGATAACGAATTCTATGTCACCACTGTAGCAACCATGTGGGTCAGTGACAGGCCTGCGGACTAAACCGTGTACAGCACTAAATCAAAGCGCATGTAATCGCGAGTGCACTGTAGGTCCAAGGCGTGCTGCGGCTGGCGCAGCTGTACGGGCGCGCACCTTCTCGCCGTAGGGACCCTGGTCGCCCTTGGGGCCCTGTGACACGACGCACAATGACAGCAGCAAAAGCCATCAGACACGGGTGGGCCACCTCGGCAGCAATCCATAAGGTACACCTGTGCCAACATGCCCTCAAGCGGCTGCACAGCTGGCGCGCTGCACGCCTCTGTGCCGCTGTGCGGCGCTGCGGCAAGGGTGCTGCCGCCCTCACCGCGGCAAAAAAATAACTGTGCCGTGCTGTAACGCATGACGTGGAAAATCAGAAGGTTGAATGTGCGCGTGCCATGTGCCAGGGGGACATACAGAGTAACTGCAAGTTGAAGTTGTAGTTGAAGCTGTGGTTGGGACAAGCGCATGCGAGCTGCCACGCGTACCGTAGGGCCGGGCACTCCAGGGTAGCCGCGCTCCCCCTGCACACACCACCAAACAACAACAACAACATCGAACCGCCAAGCATTTAAGACACTGGGGCATCGACCAAACTACCGTTGTACCGCACGACACATTGGTCAGTAGCACGGCCACTGCTGTCATAGAGACTAGCTCGGCCGCCAATGCCTTTTGTTGTACGTTGGCAGTCAAGGCGGCAGCAGCAGTACTAGAGCCACTGCTGGCCACACAGATGAGCACAGCCATTCATTTGTTTCCTTTTCAGCCATGGTCTGCGCAGGCTGCAGCGGTGATCGAACAACTGGTGTTGTTCAGAGCGGGTGACGCAACCTAGTGCGGAGGCCTGCACTGTAGGTGGGTGCTACGCTGGCGGCAGCCATTGTGGTCCCTGCTCCCCATATGCCAAGCATCCACCGCCAGCATGTGCAAGTCATCGCTTGAAGGTGTGGCATGTGCAGCTGGTCTACAGCAGCGCTCCTGGCAAGCCGGGGCCACAACCGCTGCTGGCGTTTCCGTGTCACACTGAGGTGCGCTGTGGAGGGAGCCCTGGCGGCACAGCAGTGCTTTGCTCTCCCGTGCATACCACGATGCAAGGCGATTCCGGCACTGAAAAAAGGTCATGTGGAGCACATGCACACCAGTGGGTCGCAAGCACGCGAGCCACCAACCCGAGCCCTGTATGATGGGCGCACCGAAACGCTTGCCAACCAGAACCCGCAGTTCCGTAATCATTGAGACTATTGCGTCCAGCACGTGATAGGCGCCAGCAAACAACATCTGTGACTGGTGGCTTGTAGGACAAGGTATGTAGTTCGAAATACTTCGAAGTAGTGTGCTATATGTACACGCATAGTGCACGTAATATCTACACCTGTACTACTAGCCGTGTGTATGTACACAGGTACGTGCGCTCTGTGACCCCGCCTGCGTGCGCGTGTAGCACCACCTCTGCTGCACAGCACGTGGCGGCTGCCGCCTGCGCACCGTGACCGCGTGGGCAAAACCTGCTCACCCTTTTGGCATGAAACCCCGTATGCTTCACAAGCACAGAAGTATACTACTGTGGCGCTACCAGCAGTGTGCACATATTGTGTGCCTCGCACAAACATACATATCCTACGGTGGCATGCACAACCGCAGTACTTCCAAGGTACACACCTGTGCGTCAACACACGTGGCAACGCACTCACCTCCGCCCCAGTGTCGCCTTTTTGCCCATCCTTGCCCGGCACACCCTGCTCCCCAATGTCGCCCTTGGGCCCAGGGTACCCCTCCTCGCCCCGCTCTCCCTTCGCTCCAGTGTCTCCCTTGGGGCCAGGGTGGCCGTCGTAACCCCTGTCCCCAGTGTCACCCTTAGCCCCCTGTTGTATTGTTTTTGGTGCGTGCGTTCCGGCGCAGCAGCGGACAGGTGAGAGCATGTGTCCATCAGCAGAGAACAGCGTGTGACGTCTGACACAGCTCAGTGCCGCAGCACACAGGCAAGCGAGTGTAGGGGTGGAGTGTGTTTTTTCCACCTTGACCTGGGTGGCCATGGCGGTGGTGCTGAGCAAGTGCGCCCAGCCACTAGCAGTTCCTGCCAACTCTAGCAAGCGCGACCTGAACAGGTGCGCTTCACACGCCGTGGTGTCACATCGCTACTGTGTTGCCAAGGCAGCAGTGAGTACTCGCCGCAACTACTAGTGCAGGGCGAAGGCCACAACATTCAGATCAGGTGTTTGGGCACCCAGGCTGAGGCCTTGCACTTCGACTCAGCCATGACATTCATCTGACCCGTTTATCTTTTGCGTGTACTCTGAAGTATTTCACTAGCATTCCCCTACTAGTTCAGGCGAGACAGCCCTGAGTGGACGTGTTCTCACATCATGTCCAGGGGGCCCCGGCTGACCATGGTCTCCCGGCGGGCCCTGAGCAGAAACACACACAGAGCACACACGCACGCACAGCAGTCACAGGCAGCAGTGTCAGTGCCTCCGCCACCGCACAGCAGCGACGGCCCGTGGTGTGCAGCTGAATGCACAATGTGTGTTCCATTGCCTCAGCACTATGGCACGGCATGCGAACTGTCCAGGGTGCTGAGCACCCCCTGCCCTGCGCCCCCCGTTCCTCGCCATACACCTGGTGACACCAAGCAGCAGCGTGCAGGCACCCTGCCACTGAACTCTGGTGGCGACTGAAGGCACGGTGGCTTCGTAGGCACGAGCAACGCTCTCCCACGCAGCCAGTGGCGCATCAACAACAACAGAAATTCTTGACTTCTCAAAAGCTATTTGAATAATTGAGATATTTTCATTATCCTGTCCTGAACCAGTGGGTGCACCTAATGGCATCACAGTAGCGTAACCAACATCATCTAGATGCTTAGCTAACAGTGCCTCTGTTGCCCACCTGTGGCCCGGGGGGTCCCGGCTGCCCGTGGTTGCCAGGCGGCCCCTGCTCAGCAGCACGGCACACAAAAAAGCATCGCCAGCCATCAGCCGAGCAGGTTTTTTGGGAGCCCACATGGCGCGCACGCGCAGCAGTGCTCGTTGCACAACGCCGCCCGCGGCCACGGCACGTTACCCAGCCGCGGCGCCACCGCTGTAAGGCACACACCCGGCGCTTTCCACTGGCGGTGGCAAGCACGCACACGGCACTTTGACCACCGGCAGGCGTGCGCCCGGCACTTCTGCACGCTAGGAGTGGGTACCGGTACACTTGTGCTTAAGATGCGCAGATTTTGTCTTACTGCTTCTAAGAACAAAATGCAAGATTTTGTTTGTAATTGAAGGTGCAAAATGTCAGGCTGGGTGTTACCTGGGGGCCGGTCTCTCCTTGCTTGCCGTGGTCTCCCGGCGGGCCTGGCGGGCCCTGCGCAGCCCCCCCCACAACAGCACAACAGCCAGCAAAACGTTGTAGCGGTGAGCCCCCAGGTCAGCTGTTGGCACCCTGCAGCTGTCACCATGTTGCACGACAACGGAGTCTTGATGCTCCCACACTTTCACCGCGCAACGGCATGGTTCACAGGCGGTCACGCGCACGCATCGCCGCCGCGCGCCCCCACAGCCATTTCACTGCATGCACTGGCTGAGCATGCCGCCGCTGCGTAAGCTGACACTCCACCGTGTGCCTGCCGCCAGCAGCGGTGGTTGTGCTGCCACTGCTGGGGGTGCCGCACCTGTGCTCCATCGCGTCCGTGCATGCCGCCCGGCCCCGTGGGCCCCTGCACCCGTTTGTGCACAGCGCACGGAAACATGAACACATCACATGTTAGCAGATGTGCAGCGGCCAGACATGCACTGCATCAACCGTGCATGCTCACACACTGGGGCTCTGCAGCAATGCTGTACTCCCGCTGGCGCAGGCCCGCGCCAGCTGCGGGCCGCGGGCGCCCACGCAACATGGGGTTGCAGGGCTGCACACCGCATCGCCTCACGCGCATGCATGCGCCGCACAGGCCAAACAACAACGTGTAGACACTGCATCCTAGCGTGTGCGCAACAGCCACCAGCCGCGCTGCACGGGTTGAGCAGCACGCCGCGTGGGCAGTGGTTTCACGGCTGCCCCCGGCACGCATGCGCCCCCTGCGTCGGCGCAGGCTGTGTAGCGGCCACACAGTATGAGCGCATACTACGTACTTTACAGCTGCGGGGCGATTGCAGCGCACAGCGCGCTTGCTGCCGAGCAAGGCACAGCCCCCACACGTCTGAGCGTCCGCAAGCGGGAGCTCCCATAAAGGGGAGGTGCGCCGCCAGACACAGTGCTTTGACTTTGTGCCGCCGCTGGGGGTGCCGCACCTGTGCGCCGTCGCGCCCGTGCATGCCCGCCGGCCCCGTGTGCCCTGTGTGCCCCTGCGCGCGTGGCACAACACGCACACACCACGTGTCACTTTTATTGTTATTTTTTATGCACTTCTGAGGTATAGTCATGGTGTGGGGCGTGCAGCGCGCAAACATGGCAGAAACCGACGTGTCAGCACTGGTACAACGGCCAACAGCCATCCGGCGTGCCGACCAACCACTTTGACACTCTGGCGCTGAGCCGCGTGCCGCGCGAAATTTCAGTACATGTACGCCGTGCTGAGCATTGCCAGCTTGTGCGCTAGCACCCGCTGATTCTTTCTCTGGTCACACGCGCGCACCGCGTGCGAAGGGCTTTCCGCGCCCTAGGCGGTTTTTAATAAAGGCACATGTACTTTTGAAGGTCAATACTTGAGAAGTACTTCGAAATATGAGCGTGGGGCGTGCAGCGCACATGCGTGGCGGAAACACACGTGTCAGCAGAGGAGCAACGGCCAGCCATGCGGCGCGCCGACCAAGCACCCTGGCACTCTGGCGCTTTGCCGCGTGCCGCGTGCAGTCGTTGTACTGTCGCTGGCGTAGGCCTGCATGTGCCACCTGCAGGAGTTGTACTGCCCCTGGCGTAGTCCTGCACATGCCAGTGCGAGTGCGGGACGCAACACGGCGCACATACCCCAGCACCTGCTGCCGTGCAAGTGTTCAGCGCCCATGCATCGGAGCACCCAATGTCAAGCTCGTAAAAAGCAAGGGAGCGCCGGCGGCTGCTGTAGGCGGTTGCGGCAGCTGGCGGGGTCGCACCTTTGGGCCGGCAGGCCCACGCTTGCCCCGCGGCCCCGCAGGCCCCTGCACACGTTCACACAACACACCCACAGAGTGCCACGTACCTCAGTATTATGACATGTATTCATGCCTATTACAATGCCGTGTGTACTTCTGAAGTGTACCAATAAAGGTAGAAGGTAGGTACTACGCAGCGCTATACTAGTGCGCCCCCTGCACGCATCACATAGCGCACAGACTCACACGCCACGTACGTCAACACAGGGGAAGCAAGAGGGGGTTACAAGAGAGACATGGGCTGTGCTGTCTGCTGGCTGCCGCCTGAGGCTGCTGGGGCTGGAAGCGGTTGCTGCAGGGCTACTACTAGTCGCGCACGACGCTGCACGCGTTGGACCACACACGCACACACAGTGGCGACACACGCAGGTTGGTGCAGGCGTTAACCAGTGCTCCCTTTAAGCACACGCGTCACCCTAAACGCTGCGCACCAATGGCAGCAAGGGGTGGGAACAAATGCGAAGACACGCAAGCGCCCCAAACGAGAGAAAACTGGCGAGCACTTACCGTTGGGCCAGGGGGTCCAGCCTGTCCCTGCTCAGCACAAAGCGGTATGGCAACACAGGCCGGGTTGTTAGTGGCGTATAGCCGGGCACAAGAGCCAGCAGCGGCTTTGCCTATGGTGGGGTGCTGTTACTTGCTCTCAAGTACTTCAAGTAGAAGTATTTTTTGTTCCCCCATGCCGGTACCCTGGTTTGTGCAGCATGCTGAAGCACCGTTAACTCGCCGTCACATCGGTCAGCAGCTCGGCCTTCCCCCTGCCCTGCCCCCCCCACCCCCCCTTCTCTCCCCCCTCGTCATACCACAAGGGCAGCACATAGTAAGCACTGCTGCTGAGAGAACAGCAAGTGCCATGGTGCGCACTTGCGCAGTCACAGCACCCACATTCCGACTTCGCAGGCATCCGTTGCGCAGCCACAGCACCCACATTCCGACTTCGCAGGCACCACGTGTTCCGTGCGATATGCAACAGCAAGCACCAGCACCACAACAGGGCTACCACGGTGCACGGCGTAACACCAGCTGCATTGGCACTGGCAAGCGGTTCCAGGCATGCCGCCGCACAGCCAGTTACATGTGTAACGCCTCGAATCCTTCTGCACAACACAGACAACGCCGGGGGAAAAGCAAGTAGTAGCAGCAGCCGTGGTGCCGTCGCCGCAGCGGCCACTAGAGGCATTGCAAACACACTACTCCTCAATAGCAAGGCCCCAGCCCCACCAATCCGCCCCTCCGCCCGACCCCTGCCTGTGGTGACTGAATTGCGTGCGCACCCGGGCGTCGGTTTCTTGCGGTGTTTTGCTGCCATCAGACCAGGTGCAACTGCCAGAGCCGCCAAGGCTATGGCGATGGCGCGGCCAAGCACCCACCTTTTCCCCGCCGTGCCCCGGCGCCCCCGTCATGATGGTGATCTTCTCCTTGTCGGCACCCGTGCACTTATAGGCAGGCATCTCTCCTGGGCCCTTGCCTATGCGCACTTTGTTGCCTGAGCTTTTGGACAGGCACCAATCCTCACTGGTGCTGGTCAGCTGGCGGGGGGCACCGCCGTCGTCGCTGCTGTCCTGCAGCTCAGGCCACTGGTCGCTGGGCACCAGCCTGAAGTCTCCGGCGCTGCCCACAACCGCAGCACCGTCAGGTGCATGGCGGGCGCCTGCGCTTCCCAGAAGCAGCAGCACAACTGCAGCTGCGGACTTGGCATTCACAATCCCAGGTCGTGGCCGCCGTGCAGCGACGCCCTGGGAGGGGGCCATTTGCTGCTGTGCGCTGCCGCACGGGCTCTCCACTCCAGCGTGCCCTGAGGTAGCCGCTGGTGGGGGGTTGTTGGTGGGTGCCTAGGCACCAAGGTGTGTGAAAGTAGCGGCAGAAGGTGTGGGGCGGTGCGTCTCTCACACACCTCACTCCCAAACCCACAATTTGAAACTGCCACGAAACGGTGCGCACACAGTGCAGGAAGGCAAGTCCAGTGCAGCGAGCCTGCCTGCTGCAGCACCCCACCCCACAGCCGCTGAGCCTAGAGACCTGGTGCCATAGCCCCCACGTGGCACGGCACGCGCCGTGGCCACAAGGGTTCACAAGAGGTCAGATACGAAATCATACATCCAACCGCCGTGGGGTTGGGCCGCCAACGGTCGAGTGTGTCTGCATCGCGGGGTGCACACTGAGGTTGTGGCTGGTACGGACTGCCTGGTGTACCGACCCCGACAGCAGCTGCAGCGGGCACTTCCGTGCCGCACCACACCACCACCATCATCCACACAGCACGAGCTGCTGTGATGCTGGGGACAATTGTACACGGCTTTCCCTTCTCAACCGCATGCTTTGCTCTTTCGCTCGCCCGCGCTGTCGGCACATGCAACGCAAGCGGCCCGCTTCCGACATCCGCGTTGCACACGTGTGTGGTGGTTGGGGCGCACTGTCCAATGCGTCCATGGTTGTTCCTTGCCCCCGTGCGAGCACACGTGTGAACTCGGAACGGGCCGCCACGCCGACGCGCACCGGGCCGCCACGCCGATGCGCACCGGCACCTCCCTCACGCATTGTGACGCAAACTGTCCTTCCTACTGCCCGCACCACCTGCCTCACACATTTGGCAGGACGCAAACACTACTAGTGGGTGGTGTGGCCTTGGCAGAGAGAGCGGACGACCACGACCACGGCACACGCGGCACACACAACCGTGCGACACGCGCAGTAGCGCATTCAATTCGGCTCAGCGAGCTGTGCGACGCTGCACTGCATTGGTAGCGCGCACGCTTCTAGAGGTGCCCCCAAAGGCACCACAATTCTGTGCGCCGTGGCGCCAGTGCCCGTCGTGCCATCCTGTGGCTCACAGGCGTCTGAAACAAAAAAAATCCCCACCGCTACGGTTACAAGCGCCGCAGCGGCCGCTGTGCACCAGCCCTCACAGCAGCGCGTGCAGCTGTGGGGCGCCCGCCGCTGGCAGCCGAGCTGCCGCAGCCGCAGCTGCTGAGCACAGCACTGGCCACTGCTCAGCACAGAGCAGCGCGCGGCCTGCTCAGCACAGCAGCGGCCTCACACGCAGCGCACCGCGCCCGCAGTCGACGGCCGCCGCCGCCGCGCCGCCCCCTTCCCCCCCGCCTGCGCCTCACCGCCGCCGCCGCCACCACTACCCACAGTCATGCGTGCGCACGGCGACCCCGGCCTCGCCGCCAGCACCGGCTCCGCCTCCTTCCCACGCCGCCAGGCGCCGGTGCGGACGGCCGTAATTCGTCCGGTTTGCTGCGCCACGAACACACTGGTTTGATCGCTATCGGCAAGGGTCACGCGCCATGCCGGAAGCGCTGCGCGATATTCGGGGCTTTCCTGTGTGACGAGGCTTGCCGTCGATTTCGGCTTGTCGTCCGATCTCCAAGCGGCCTCGGCAATGCGCGTCGCGACTTTGGCATCGACCGGCGGCAGTGGCACACCAGTCGCGGCGTCGAACAGCTTTATTCCCTTTGTGGTGGCAAGTTCCGCAACGGCACGCCCCTCGAGCATATGCCATGTCATCGCCTCGACTGGCGCGTCGGCCTGCGCAAGGATCTGTCCGGCAGGGGCAAAGGAAGCGTCCACCGGAAAAGCGATCACGCTCTCGCGATCAACGAGGTGCTCGCCGCGCACTTCCCGCTGGCCGTGGACAACGCCGGCATCTTCGGCCATTCCATGGGCGGGCACGGGGCGCTGATCCTGGCGCTGCGCCATCCGGACCTGTTCCGCATCGTGTCCGCCTTCGCGCCGATCTGCGCGCCTTCGGAAGTGCCTTGGGGGCTGTAGGCCTTCGGGGGCTACCTGGGGGATGACCGCGAGGCGTGGTC
>JAULBY010011891.1:0-23562 GCA_032358315.1 Ophiocytium majus | reverse complement strand
CGGTGCGTGTGACCAGAAAATCATACAGGTAGCGAAAAAACTGGGAATGCTCAGTACTCTAAGGGAAGCCTGGCATGTTGCCAGATGTACACAAGTGTGTGTTCCCCTCAGAGATACAACAGCTACAGCAAGAATGCACCCAGCAAGTACACAAGACAAGCAACTCCAGCTGTCTGCACAGTGACATCAAGACCACATGGGGCTGCAGGCATCCGTTAATGATTTGCCACAGCAGCACCGCAATTGCCAACAGCTGTAATACACCTGCCAAGGGTGCCATTGGCACACTGCAGGCAATAGCGCACCTGCATCACCGTGTGACAGCACTTGATCTAGCCAGCGGCAGCACAAGCCTGTGAAGAGCCGCGGCACCAACCACCAACCAAGCCGCAAACTCACCACAGAGCTTGCGCCCCGCCACCATGATGCACCTCCACTTGCCGCCACCCCAGCGCCCCTGCTCGAAACAAGTCCCGGGCCCGCCGGCGCTCCCCCACACACCCCAGCTGTTGCCGCCGCTGCTGATGCCGCCGCCGCTGCTGCCGCCGCCGCTGCTGCCGCTGCCAAGCGCCTTGAGTTTGGCGCAGACCTGCGTGTGTGTGTCTTTCCAGTGCAGCCGCTGGCACTCCTTGCCGCAGTACCTGACACGCCTGCACTGGACACACCCGCGCAGCCCATGCGCCGCCGCCACATCGCAGTGGGCACACTGCGCCCACCCCGGGCGCCTCACAGTGGTTGCAGGGAAAGCAGTCACGCCAAGTGCCACCGCCGCCATCAGCACCTCGTCGCATTGCACGCCGAACAGCGCGGCCGCATGCGGAAGGTACCGCGCCAAGTGCATTGCTGCTGCCACGCCGCACAAGGCAGCGAGCGGCATCCCATCCCGCCCAGCGTGCACCGCCAGCTTACACAGCCGGTTTCCAGCCATGGCGGTGCCGATGAGCGCAGCCGGCGGGTGTGTCTCCGTGCACACCGCTCCCTGCCAGGGCCGGTGCAGCCCGCTTGCACACACTCCAGGTAGCGAAGCAGTCTCAGCAGCGCGTCGCAACTGCTCAGCTGAAGCGGCGGCGGTGACTTTGCCGAGTCCATAACTCCTGAGACTGCCCTGTGAAATTGTAGGTCTTCTTCCTGGCGGCACACACTGTAAGCAACGGCCACCCAGTAGTGGCTTGGCGCCAGAACTTGGCTCGCCACCAGCGCCGCTGCAGCCGCCTCCGCCGTGGCCAAGTCAGAGGTAACGTTCAGTCCGCTATATGCGTCAGATGCTTTGGCGCAAACTGTGCTCAGCAGCATCTGCAGCTGCTCCTGCCGCGGTACAGTGTGGCAGCCTACACACTCCCAGTGCGCTCCGTCCAGCGCCTCGCTGGTGGAAGGGATGCACTCCACTTGCGCTGAAACATCATCGCCTGGCGCCAGCACAGGCAGGGCCTCGGCGGATACTCCAGGCACAATGTAGCTGGTGCAGCCACTGTGGGGGCATCGCACGCCGCTGATGATGTCAGGCGCCTCGCACCGCTCGCACTTGCACCACTGGTCGAGCTGCGCTACCACCCACGCGCGCCGCACGTGAGTGGGTGCAAGCCACAGCAACGGATGAGAAAGCCATCGGAACGCCGTGATGGGCTCTCCGTGAAGTATCGGTCGGAGCGCCACCGTGCTCAGCATCCCTGGCGTTGCGTCCTCTGTCACACAACAGTTGGGGTCGCAGGAGTGCCCTCCCGAGTGGAGGTGGCGTAGATGGCACAAGTCTGACTGTCGGGCCTCGAGCTGTTGACACGGCTCCTCTGTTCATGGAACTCGACTGCAGTGAGTATGTCGAGCACGCGCCGGCGCCCAACTGCGCTCCGCCCCTCAACCTCCGCACTCCCGTTCAGGTCTCCCGCAATTTCCGCCGCTTCCTCCTGCAGCCGCTTCCACAGCGCGCGGTGTCCCTCGAACTTGGGCTCTCCTCTGGTGTGGGTGAGCTGGGACAAGGCGGCACCAGTTTCTGGGCTCAGGGTGTTGCTGAGCACCTGCTGCACGAGGTCGCGCCGGCTGGTGTACTCCAGCAGCGGTGCCTCTCTGATGACCAGCTGCCCAGGAGGAAGCCACGTGCCGCCAGCAGCACTCCAGCAGCATCCTGCCCAGCACACCCTGCTGTGCCACCACTTGCACGCCTTTCAAGTATTGAGTGTCGTCAGCAGTGCTGCTGCTGCTGCCGCCCCCGCGCCCTCCCTCGTCCGGGTCCACTGCGGCTGCTGCGTCTGCCATCCCCGGTGCTGCTGCTGCCTCTGCCATCCCCGGTGCTGCTGCTGCTGCTGCTGGTGGTGCTGGGGGTGGCGCCGCACCCGCACCTGGCGCGGGCGGTGGGGTTTCAGCTGCTGATGAATGCACGGCTGCAGACACTGTTGCTGTTGTGTCAAGCAGGCCCTCGCCCCCATTGCTGCCGCTGTCGCTGATGCTGCCCAAGTTCCTGCTGCCGGCGTCCATGACAAAAGTGATTTACCCTGCACGTCGCAGGGCTGTGCGCTAGAGTTTGCACGGTGCGGCTGGGTCCATATACGGCATGCGTCGCAGCTAGCTTGCTCGCAGTGTGTGTCCAGCAGCAGCGCATGTACCCTCGCTAGCGCGTGTCGCCCACACCAGGCACTGGCCCGGGGCGGCAACGGCGGGCGGAAGAGCCTCGTGCTCAGCGCCCGGTCGCACCAAAATCGGGAACTATGATATCAATTGACAGACCCAGCTCCTGGGCACCACGCCAACCTGTCGCGCGGCTGAGGGACTGCACCTTGCTTGGTGTTGCAAGGGCAAGCGCCAGTGCCACAGCCCTCATGGCAAGGCCACCGACAGAGCGGATGCCAGCCAGCACCATTGCTGGTGCTGCAAGTGCAACTGCGGTGGCAGTTGTGTGCAGCAGCAGCGGGCTGCCGTCCACCACCACTGTGGGTGTTGTGACTGGTCTGCTGGCGAGCAACTGCTGCATCATCCAGGTCAGTGCTGTCCGGGCATGCTGCAACACCACTGGTGCTGCTGCACACTGCTGCTAAGGGTCTGGTGCGAGAGTACTGAACACAGCTGCACTTGTCGCGTCAGCAGCTGAGCCCGGGCCTGGCATGAGTCGAAATGCACCAGTCAATGCGCACGTTCATGGTGCTGGTGTTCCACCTCCCCCGCTACTGCCCACGGCATTGCAACCCCTGATAGTGCACTCATTTGCCACTGTGTGCACCCCCTGCATCCCTTTTTTTCTTGCACTGTCACTGCGAACAAACCCTGTGCGTCACGTGCAATGTGGGACCTCTCAGAAACGAAACTTCATTTGTGTGTATGTGCACACTCTTGACTACATCAAGTCCTTCCCCAATCACAGGTGCGTTAAATTATTTTGCCCCCCCCCCACGCCCTCCCCCCCTTGCTTGTGGCGACAGCATGATGCTTAACATCCTGGGCACGGGCAACATGGAGGACACCAAGGCCCTCATGAGGAAAGCGCTGGCGGTGCCCGGCGCGGCGGTGCACTGGTATGGCAAGGCTGAGGACCGCAAGGGCCGTAAGGTGCGCGGCGGCGATTAGGACAGTATAAATGAATGCATACAAGTATTGATATGTACTACTAGTAGTGTTACGTATTTCTTGATGTATGTCATTTATTTAAACTCATATGAACTTCTCGAAGTATGGTGCACGACAAGGCCGAGGACCGCAAGGGCCGCAAGGTGCGCGGCGCCTCTCCGCAGCGCCAGCGCACCGCCCCCGCTGACGCAGCCGCGCCTGTTGTCAACGGCTGCCGACTCCGCTGTTTCCTGTCGCCACCTCCGCCGTGCCAGTCCACCAACAGATGGCGCACAAAACATTTTGCGAAACAGTGCCCTGGCTGCGCAGCCGCCAAACCACCGCCTGTCCGCAGCGCCAACGCGTCCCCCGCTGCCGCAGCTGCGCCTGTCGCCAACGGCTGCTGACCCTGCCGCCTCCGTCCGCTCTGCCCCCGTGCCACCACACCACAGATGGCGCACATAACGTTTTGCGCGGACACCATGGCGGAGCTGCGCGAGCGCGTCAAGCCGTACGGTCTGCTGCAGGAACACGCCTCCGCCGGCGGCGCTCTGGTGGGCATCATCATGGGCAGGTGCGCCCGCCGCTGCCGCTCCCGCCGTGCGCCGTGCTTGCACCCCATGCCAGACACTTGTCTTCGGCCTGGCATTTTTGCCCCAGCCACGGCAGTGTCTGGGCTCAGGAACCACATAGGTTTCTTTCACTTGTACGCGGCTACCGCCCTTGGTTGGTTGGTTGGTTGGTTGTGCCGCCCCGGTTCGCGCGCGCCGGCCAACGCACCAGGTGTCATAAATAAAATAGTAACAAGAGTAATAATATCAACAATAATTAATGTTACTGTACTCATAATACTTCGGCAAGTGTGAGAGCAGCATCAGGGGGAGAAGCGCGATTGCCGCGTGTGTTGCCGCTCGGCCCCACTTGCGCTTGGCTGCTTGTGCACCAAAGCTCACTTTTGGGTCGCCAGTGTGTCATGGCTCGCACTACTCGCGCCTGCACGCCATCGCAAACGCACCGACTTCGCCACCCTAACTTCTCTCCTCCACCCACTGCCCCCCTTCCCCTGCTGCCACTGCCGCCGCCACCACCGCCGTCCCTGCATCCGCCGCTGCCAGCGACTCCGACCTGCCCACCATGCGGGCGGCCGCGGACATTCTGGAGAGGTTTGGAGTGCCCTACGAGCTCACCATCGTCAGCGCGCACCGCACGCCCGCGCGCCTGGTGTCCTACTCGCAGGCAAGCGCTGGAACAGAACGCGCATGGAACGGTAGAACACGCGCAGAGCACGTGGTGGCGCGCGTTCTTCAGGAATGTTATACTTCAGAAGTACGTGTTTTGGACCGGCCCACCCCTCCTCTCTCTAGCAGCTTGCGGCCGAATCCTGTCCCCCAGCATTTTGTCGCGCGCACGCCCGCGCGCCTGGTGTCGTACTCGCAGGCAAGCGCTGGAATGCGCGTGGAACGGAACTCGCCGCAGAACGGAACGGCGGAACACGCTGTGGCGCGTCCCAGAATGTTACGCATTCTGGACCCCCTCCCCCTTCGCTAGCGGATGCTGGTAGCTGAACCCTGTCCCCTGGCATGGCTGTGCACTGCTTCAGGACTGGTGTATCCTAATCATACACTGCAGTAGACGGATTTACTTCAAGGATTTCGAAATACTTCGAGTATGTGGTCATATATATCCATACCAAATATGGCACCTTGTGTATACTTCAGCTACGTTGCATCTACAGTTGTACACATGTGCATGTAAGTGGCATGCGCAAGCCCACTTCAAAAACGGCGTCATGCACAGGGCCGCGTGCGCACCGCACAACCAGGCGGCAAGCACACATACACGGGCGTCAGTCACCCCACATTTCACACACGGCACCACCCCGGCGCCCTGCTCCCGACCGAGCCAAACACCTTTGAAAACGTCGGTTTCCCATGTAACTGTCTGCGCACCCTCAGGAGGCGGCGGCGCGTGGCCTCCGTGTCATCATTGCCGGTGCCGGCGGTGCGGCGCACCTCCCGGGCATGTGCGCGGCCATGACCCCCTTGCCCGTCATTGGCGTGCCCGTCAAGACATCCACGCTCAGTGGCGTGGACTCCCTCCACAGCATTGTGCAGATGCCGCGCGGCGTCCCCGTGGCCACGGTCGCCATCGGCAACGCAGTGAGTTGGGTTGGCCGCCACCACTGCCGCCACCGCCACCACCGCTGCTGGCGCCGCCACCACCACTGGTGGTGCTGCAGCTACTGCTGCTGCTGCCGCCGCCGCCACTGCTACTGCTGCCGGTGCTGCTGCCGCCGCCACCGCTGGTACTGCTGCCGGTGCTGCCACCGCCGCCGCAACTGCTACTGCTGCGGTGCTGCTACCGCCGCCGCCGCTGCTGCTGCTGCTGGCACCGCCGCTGCTGCTACCAGCTGCCACTGCCGCCACCGCTGCTGCTGCTGCTGGCGCCGCTGCCACTGCCGCCGTCGCCGCCCTGCTGCCACTGCCGCTGCTATTCAGCTGCTGCTGCCGCCGCCGACACTGCCCTGCTGCCAGTGCTGCTACCGCCACTGCCGCCGCCGCTGCCGGCACCACTGTCACGCACGAATGCACTTCCGCGTGCACCAAACCTGTGGAGGGCTGGGTGGGAGGGCCTGGGCGGTGGGAGAGAGAGTGGGCCGCCGCGATTGCAGTTTGCCGTGGCGGCAGCAGCTGCTGGAGGCACTCTGTTGGCGTGCTTGTTTTGGAAGCGCCACTCGTCTGTTGGTTCAACGTCCGTCGCGCCTGCTGTGGCGCAGTTCTAGGGGGCATGCGCGCTGACCGCCGCAGCATCCCATCTTTTCGTGCCCGCCGCCGCCGCCGCTGCTGCTGCTGCCTGCTGCTACTGGCTGCTGCTGCCTGCTGCCGATACGGCTGCTGTGCTGTTGCTTGACAGATGAATGCTGGCCTGCTGGCGGTGCGCATGCTGGGCATGTCCAACGGCAAGCTGCTCAGCCAGGCAAGTGCCCTCCATGCCACAAACTGTTGGTGCATGCTTGAGTAGCCACTGACACATGTACGCACTGCGTCACGTGTGCATGCACGCCGTGCATCGCATGTGGCTGCCCCTGAATGCATGCCATTATAAGCCGCACCGCGTGCATGGCATGTGGTTGTGCAATGGCAAGTAGCTGCGCCACCACTGACCTGCGTGACTGGTAAGTGCTCATTGTGCATGCCTGGTGCTTTCTTGCTGTGAACACCGCAAGCACCACCACTGCTGCTGCGGCTGACGCCATTGCCCTCCATTTTTGTTTTTGCCATTGCTGCTATTGCTACTGCTGCCGCCGCCGCCGCCGCTGCTGCCGCCGCCACTGCCGCCGCCGCCGCCTCCGCTGCTGTCACTGCGGCTGCCGCCGCTGCCGCCACCACCACCCTGCTGCCACTGCCGCTGCTACTGCCGCCGCCGTTGCCGCTGCTGCCGCCACCGCCACCTACTTCTGCTGTACCTGGTGCTGAGCAGATGTCAGAGTTCCTGGGCGAGCAGGAGAAGGAGGTGCTGGTCAAGGCGGAGAAGATTGAGTCCGGCGGGTGGAAGGCGTACCTTGCGGCAAAGGGCGAGCAGCCCACGACCGTCGGCATCTAACTTCAACCACACAACAGATAAAATTCAACTAGTGAGAGAGTCACAGCGGCAAGAGCCGCACGCCGAGCAGCCAACAACACGCCGCGTGCGCGCATGCATGAGTGCTGGCGGTGCGTGGGCCGTCACACGCCGCTGCTGCGGCATTTCTGTAGTCATGTGCGGCGCTGGCTTCTTGGCTCGCACCGGGGCAGCAGTCGGCGCAGCTGCTGCGCAGGCGCCACCGGTTCAGCCGGCGGAGCAATAACGGCGCCTAGGCATTTTTTACGGTGTTGCCAGGGGCGGGGGCACCGCGGCGGCGCGCCCACTTGTGGGCCGCGCACGGTGTTGGCGTGGGGCTGCGCAGCGGCTCGCTGAGCACTGTGTGCGTGCGCAGCAGCACGTGGGCGCTGGCAGCAGCGGCAGTCGACTGCGCGGTTGCCATGTGCGCACACTGGAGTGGTGTGGGTGCCGCCCCTTCCCGTGTGGCTCCACAAGTTTTTGGCGTTGGTATAGCCGCCTCTTTTTTTGTGTGTGGCGGGGTCGAGATTGATAGAATTTTTTTTCTAAACCGCCAAGGTGCCAGGGTGTGTGTGTGTGCACTGCTTTGTTGTGTGAAGTGCCGGGCGGCTGCATGCACGTGACTCGCCCATGACACATGACAGTACAGTTAGTGCGCAGGGCAGCGTCCCCTTCTCAGAAAAGTGAGGCGGCTGTCACTGTCGCCTACGGTGGGTGTTTTCTGGTAACGTAAGTGCACATGTTCATGCCGTCAGCTTTATCGTTAGCTGCCATTGCCCTAGTTTCACTTGTGATATTCCATGTGTTGATTACTTTTGGAAATCGTTCAACGTCTGTAATTTCTCCACGATCAACCTCAAACTCGCCTCGATAAACATTGTTTATTTGCCGCTTTGAGGCAGATGCCTGCCTGTGCACACATCATCGACTCAATGCAGTTGAATATGTTTGTGAACACTAAACCTGCCTGTTTGCTTAACAAACAAGCAAAAAACACGAAGACTTGTTTGTTGGTATTCAAACAAACACAAAACAGAAACGTACAGGTTCACAGAACTGTCGCTGTCATGCACCCGATGGGTGGTCCATACAACTTGTTGCAATTGCAACTTGAATTAAATGTGTTGAACCCGCAAGGCTAGCTGCAAACATTCGACTCAGTATCAGAGATAGCAATGTTCGGGTGGATCCACTCGCGGTTGCGAGTACTTACTCGCATTGCGAGTACCACTTGTGTTGCCACTCGCGTTGCGAGTGGTACTCGCAGCATGACTGCCAACTCGAAGTGCTACGTGCCAGTAGGACTCGCAGCTGGGGACAACTCGCAGCCTCCCCTGCGAGTAATACTCGCAGCGGAGCCCAACTCGCAGCCCTGTTGCGAGTACTACTCGCCAACTCACACTAGTGTACTCATGGATGCGAGTGGCACTCGCAATGCGAGTACTCGCACTCGCCCCCCCTGTAGAGTGAGCCCGCTGTTGGTCACTCCGAAGGTTTTTTTGCCGATTTTTTTTCGGCAGCAGCAGCAGCAGAAGCAGCACACATCGCGGCGCCGGCGCAGCGCCGGCAGCAGCTGTGGGGGTACCTGCTGCACCTACCGCAGCTTGGGCTGGCTGACGAGGCCTTGTCGACGTCGTTGCGCTGTGCAGCCTTACAAAAACCCACCTACCGGTACAAAATTGTTCGACGACCGACAAACCGGGTCAGAACTTCGCTCAGAAGTGCTCGTTGGCGAAGGCACCCAGCGAGAACGGCGGCACGCCAGCACCCGCGGCAAGCATCAACCCTGCCGGAAAAATTACCCTCTTCCTCCTCCTGAAGTTTGGTGCCGGCCACGTGCTCTGTGGGCGGTGCACACACACCAGAGAACCCTTCCTAGCAAAATTTGAGTCGCGAAACCGTTTTCTCGCGTAACCGCCAGTCCAACGGGTAGCAAAGTGCGCTTTGCCGCAGGTGCCATCAGCTGAGCTGCTGCGCCTACTACAGCCAGAAGCAAGTGCAGCACACGAGCTGGCGCAACCCCGTCAAGTCCGGCCCTACGACACGGTGGAGTGCTGCACTCCCCCCGTGAGCTCTCGCTACAGGGCAGGCCGGGCCGCCTGTCGGGGCCATGCGGAACCTTCGCCCCCGCGGCCGCAGCGGTGGCAACGCTGCAGCAGGTGTCAATGCCCCCCCGGAAGTGCCCCACCACGCCGGCAGCAGCGCGCCACCACCAGTACACCCTAGCACCCTGCTGGGCTCCAACCAGCGTCTCGTGCTCTACTGCCCGGATGGCCGGCTCCTGCGCACTGACAACGTGGCGGGCCTCGTGCTGCTCTCATACTGGCAGCACACTGACGGCACCTGGGCTTGGTACATCGGTACCATCGTCCGCAGCCTCGGAGCTTACCGCGTCCTGGTACAGTTCCCGGGTGGCGACAGGCCCACACCAGTGCCGGTAAAGCCCGAGCACAAATTCACCCATTCCGCGACTGAGTGGCCGTGGGCCCTCGCTGGCACGCCCGAGCAACTGAGGCTGGCGGGCATCACAAACGAGTACGACTCGGAAGACGACGCGGACGAGTCGGATGCCTTCGCTGCCACCGACGTCGCAGGTGCGCTGGCCGCGGGGGCTTTTGCGTTGCGATTCAACAATTGGGTGTGCGCGATGACGACAGCAGATGCGGCGTTGTCGGCGGCGGCAGCGGCGCCCGACGCCAGCGGCAGCGACCCACCAGCTGGGGGCGCCGCCGCTTCAGCAAGCGCACCTGGAGGGGCTGCTGCGCCGCTGCTGCCTGGCGGTGCAGCGGCGGAGGCGGCAGCGGCAGCGGCGGCTCCTGTGCCGGCAGCAGCGGACAAGTTTCAGCAGCTGCAGATCATCATGCTACAGTAACTCACAGTAAGTGCGGCGTTGCCAGTGATGGCGCGGCAGCAGCAGCCGCAGCCTGCTGAGGACGCCGCCGCCACCTCACCCATCGCCGCAGCCGCAGCGGCAGCCGCTCCAGCAGCGGCAGCCGCTCCAGCAGCGGCCGCGGTGGTGCTGACGGAGCCGGACCACGCGGCGCCACGTGCGGACGGCATTTACGACGTGCCTGTTGTGCCGCCGGCAGCAGCGCTCGCAGCGGCGGCGGCGGCACCAGAGCCGGTGGCAATGGCGGCGCCGGCGGCGGTGACAGCGGCGGCAGAGGCAGCACTGCCGAGCGCGACGCCTGTTCCATCGCCTGTGACGCTGGCGGTGGCGGTGCCTGCCAGTGCGGCAACGGTGCCGTCACTGGAGTCAACGACGGCTGCGGCAGCCGCAGCGGTGGCGCCATCCCCGGCAGCGGAGGAAGCGGGGCCGCTCACGGCGCGTGACATTTTGCTGTGCATGCCTTCTAGGAAGGACCAGGCACCAGAGGACGCGCACCTGCAGGGCACAGGCTGGAACCAGGTCGGCGCCGGACCCTCGTTCGTCAAGAAAGCGCGGCAGATGGTTGGGACCTGCGTGTCGAAGCTCCTGTGTGGCGGCGCCATACCCGCGGGGCAGCTGCGGCAGGAGCTGCAGGCCATCGACAGCAAACCGTGGGGCGGCGGATTTGCCAACGCGCAGCAGCTCAGCGATGGCGTCGCCACCGCGTTTTCATCCGCACATGTGGCGGCACAGACCCAGCCGGAGCGGGTGCTGTTGCAGAAGGTGCGTCACGCATTTGACCACGACTTCAAGCGAACGACAGCGGGCTTGCTGGCTGAGCTTCAGAGCTTTGTTGCCAGCGACCGGTGCGCCACTGCTGCTGGCAGTGCAGCGGACGGGGTTGCATTTGCGCTGAGCACCCCACACGCTGGTGCAGCAGCGGCTGGGCCAGCGGGCACGGAGGGGCGGGGGCAGGCAGGGAAGCGCGCGCGCGCTGCGTCACCGGACAACATGACTCAGAGCTCCATAGATGAGCTGGGCACCAACGCATGCGGCCGCAGGCGGCGGTCGTCTGACGCGGCCGACGGCTACTCCAACATCAACTGAGTTGCAACTTCAAGTCATTGATTGGTTGAAGCCGTTCGCGCGCGGTTGCAACGCTGAGCAGCGGAGTGTCGGCGGCAGCAGCGAGTGTGCCGCCTAGCCTGAAGAGTTCAGCCTGCGGTTGACCGAACTCTCTGAGACGGCTGGCGAGCTGTGACTGCTCAGCTCGCAGAAGCTGTGATGGCTTCTCTGGTGGGGGTTTCCCTTTAAGGGGTGTGTCTCGTCGACCACCTTCCCGGGCCGTACCTGGTGCTCACGCCAGCACGCACATTTTCCCTCGCGAACATGGTCTCCACCTGGTCGTTGGTGTGAGGGCTTCGGCACCGAGTGGTGGCAAAACACCACTCCGTGCTTACAAAGCGAGACTACAGCAGACGCAGTATTTTAAAACCGCAGCATTCATTGCTACCGCTGCGCACCGTGAACTTCACCACCTGGGTGGGATTTGATCTTAGAAAATTGGAACTTGTTGATCAGTATGGTACAATTTTTTTCTCTCTCTGCCTGTCAAAAGCAACTACGGTATCATTATGACTATATAAACTTAATGTATGGAAACCTAAGAATCTCAGCTTGCCAATGTACTCTTATTAAACTCAATGTACTTGTGGGTGTGAGACGCACAAAACATCTGTGCGCGCGCTATAACACGGTTGGGATGTCCCACGTGTTGAGGTACACAACAAATTCCCATGAGAGGGGTTATCGACAACAACGCCATGAGAGGGGTTATCGACAACAACGCGCTCAGCAAATTAACATGCTACACCCAAGCACCAGTACGACACTGGGTTTGAGGTGCTTAATGGGTACGCTGATGGCAAAGTGGAAGTGCGTGCGCGTGCGCGGGCGTGCGAACGGAAATGTGCACAAGACAAGCAAGGCACAAATGCCTGACACAGTGGGTGCAGCAGCACCGCCGTGTTAGCTTCACGCTGGGCGAACCTAGTTTTTTTCGGTGGTGACCTTGCGGATGAGCTGACTGCACTGGCAGTTAAAACCTTGTGTGCGACCAAAGTGCCTCACGGCTGCAGCCACCAAAATATTCACACCACAGCAACGCGCTGTGCCCTTGGCTGCACACCTTCCAGCTATCGAAACACTTCAAGTGTTACTGAAGGCAAATCATCCAGCCCTGCAGGGCTTAGCAGCTACATGGGGCCACATCTGCGGCAGACAAAGATGGCGTGACCCACACTTGTGGCAGCACACACGCTCCCAACAACAGCAGACAAGATGGCAACACAACCACTGCCAGCAGCGCAGTCTGAAGCGGCGCGCACACTTCCCTCGCCCAGCTGCAGCTCTGCATGTGTGGCTGAGGCATTGCTATTTATGGCGCACGCACGCATGCTGGCCGTCATTACACGTGTCCGCAGCCTGGTCGTACTAGTGCCTCACTACAGCAATGTAAATGCTGCAACGGCCATCCGCCACAGCCAAGTTTCCCAGCTCCTGCACACAATATTCGATTGCGCACATGCGCGGACACGCCCACAGCGGCCGGCCGGCCACGTCCAGCAGCCCCTCCGCTGTGAACGCGTGCACAGGCTGCCGCGCGCTGGCAGCAGGCACAAAGCTACGTCTGCACACGGTTCGGGGGCGGGCTTGTCGGCCGGTGTAACGCAAGTACACAAGGTCATCTGCACCCCTGCCAGCGTGACGCCGCCTGGTGTGCGGCACTGGCGTCAGCGGACGCACACCCATGCACGCTCCCCGCTTTTACACGCCCGTTCACTCACCGCCACAGCGTCACCACTGACAGCCAGCCACCCCAGCCAAGCTGCGCCCGCCCCCCCCTCCCGGCTGTTGTCGGTGCTACCGCGCTTGACGTCTGCTCGGGTGCCCGCGCCGAGCGTGCAGCAGCAGAGCAACGCTTAACTGCCTCGGCTGCACTGGGCGGAAGTGTGGAGGATGTGCGCGCCGGCAGGCATGTGCCCTTGCAAACTTGGCCGCCGCCCGCACTCTGCGGCCGCCACCGCGCTCGCTTGCTGTCACGACCTGTGCGCGCCGACACAGGCGGGTGTGGCAGGGCAGGGTGCCAAGTGCCAGGTCACGGCATGGCTGTAGTGTCATGGTGAACAGAGAGTGGTGGGGGCGCGTCGTGCCGGCCAGCAGTGACTGCACAAGTACTGAATTACGGTGTGGTGCTAAGTGCCTGCGCACATGTGCATAGCAGCTCGGAAACCTTGTCAAACAACATGGTGCTCCAGTTCACACTCCCAGAGTTGCACCAAGTCATCAATGGGCGCACTGCACTCACGCGCACACAACCCCAGCTGCCCCCCACCCTGCAGCAGCCGCTGATGTACCGACTACAGACAGGACCGTGTGCCTGGAACGGCACAACAAATCAACTCCACATCTGGCCTTGGCACTGGACCACAACCACCATCAGCCCACCAAACCACGTTACGCCGTACCACCGTCCGTACGGGCGCCCGCAGCAGTGCCAAGGTCACAACCCAGTGCTCACCTCCTGCCGAGCTTCAAGTCATGGTCGAGCCGTCGCCGCTGTCTCCCCTGTCACGCATGCGTCGCTGTCTCGCCAGTGTGTCCACTCCTCTGCTGGCGACAGCATCAGCTGCCCACCACCTGCAGCCCGCTGTCCCTCCCCCCCCACACCGTGGCTCCATGACTGCACTGCGCACCAGGCCCCTCCTGCGCGGGGCTGTGAGCCGTTGCTGTTCTGGCTCCTGGCGGTGACCCATGGGCGCTGGTGCCACGCCGCAGGCTGGGGGACAGTCTGGCAGTCTGGCACTTGCACGTGGGGGCTGCACAAGAGCATGAAATACTGTAGCGCCTCTTACGCGCCCCCATAACTGCCCACCATACTGCCCAAGCGCCCCAGCGCTCGCGGGGCCGGCACGCCAGCTCCAGCGCTGCAGTACCCCTTGGCACGGCACCGCCAGCGCCGCCGCCGCCGGCGCTGCTACTACCGCAGTGCCGCGCCCATGCAGCCCCAGCGCCTCACTCAGGCCCCCCCGCTGTTTGGTGTGCAGCGTCGCGTCCAGCTCCTAGTCCTCTTCACTGCGACAGCTGGCACCGCGGCGGCCGCGAGCTCCTGCTGCAGCTGCGCGCCAGCACCTGCATGCCGCCTGGGTCGCGCGCACGCATCGTCTCTGCCGCCGCAGCCGCCGCTGCGCCGACAGGCCTGGCACCGCCGCAGTGCTGCCAGTGAGTTCAACCGCACCCGACTTCACATCGGTGCCAGCGGCTGCGCAGGTGCAGGCCTCTAGGGCGGCGGCGCCATGCTCGACTGGGAAAGCAGGTGCCGCAGGTTGTCGAGAGACTCGCCTGGGGAGGGCAGACAGGGCCGTTTGAGGCAGCCACACACACAGTAAATGGTACTGCCTAACGTACCCAGATCAATCACTGCTTACTCTGGTCATAGTTATGGTGCCTCCACAAGTTTTACTTCGATTGAGCTTGTAAGTAACCTGCCCCGCCCGCACCTGTTTAGTGTTGGTCAGCTATAGTAAACGCTGGGGTGAGCTACTGTAAACACTCTTGGAAATCAGCTCCCAAACTGATGTACCCACCCCACTGGGTCCGGCTAAATAAGCAAATGCGGCAACTGCTTTGGCACCGGTTGGTACTGTGGTGCACAGCTGCAGCTGCTGGCGTTGGAGTATAGTGTGTCGGCGGGGGGCACTACGGCACATGTGCCACAGCCGTGTGTGTTAGCTCATTAGCAAGTTGCCAGTATTAGTTGCACTTTTAGTGTACTTTAGTGGTGTCAAGTCGTTACCTGTCAGAAGGTATTATAAAACGATTTGTCTGTGACACACTCGTTGTTTTGGGACAAGTAGCAGAGGTACCTGGGGGACTTCACTAGCATCATCTAAATCAAGAAAGACATCAACGGCAAACAGCAGCACTGAGTGGAAAGACAGGCACAACGGTGCTGGTGCGGGCTGCGGTGTGCACCCACGTGCTGCCCTGCTCGCACCTGCCTGTGTGCAGGCGCCCGCATGGTGCTCACGGATGCCTGTGTTTCTCGGGCGTGCGCCGCTTGGGCAGGTCGTACTTGTGGCGCGGAATGAGGCTCGTGCCCAGGGCAGTTGCGTCCTGTGCGGCGCGGGCAGTGAGTGCACCAGCAGTGTTGTGTTGAGGTTACCCATAGAGGAGGGGGGAGTGGCAGAGCAGGGGGCATTTCTGGCTGCAGCGATTGCCGTCATTTGAAACAGCGGGTCACTGCTGCACCTCACACTTGCACACACTTGTTCACCCTCTTTACACAGCTTTGACTGCCAGTGCTGCTCAGCAGCCAGCATGCCCCCTGCACGGAAATGCAAGTAGATCAACCCTGACTGTTGCTGCTGCTGTCCCTTCCTCCAGCTGTGCAGTCTCGCCAGCACGGCCGCACAAACCGGGTGGTGCCACGGGCACCGCCCAGCAGTCTGCAATCGCCGTGGGAGACCCAGTGCGCAAAGCACGCCAACCTTGAGAGCAACAAGTCATAAAAACACTGAACGCCACTGCTGCTGGCCATGGAGGTGGCCAGAAGCCTGGGCACAACCCAGCCTGAGCAGCCCGGCCGTGGGCTGCTGCGGCACACGAGCTGGCACTGCTGCTCTTGTGCTGCCTGAGCTGCTGTACACCCACCTCCAGCAGGCAGCACTGGTGCCACCAGTGCTAGCCAAAGCCGCTGCATAGTGCCAGCAGGATCATGAGGGGTAGTGCCCGCTGGCCTTCCACAACTGTTAACGCCACCTGGTCCATGAAGCCTTGCTGTTCTGGCTCCTGGCGACCACCCAGTTGGCGCTGGTGCTGCGCCGCGGCGGGCACTGGCACTGCTTGTGCACTGGGTTGCGCTGACTCAAGAGGAAATGGCGGGAAACATTTTCAAAATTGCCACACAAAAAACCTGCCACTTCAACAACCTCCACCTAGCTACCACAGTACTCTCTCATGCAGCAGCCCGTGGCTGCATGGAACCCCATAATGTCGGCATCGCTGCTGGATAGTCTGCTGGCAGAGGCCCGTTTACAGGCCCCGAGCCGTCGTCGCCTGTGCTGTTCTCTCTCTGGGGCGACTTTCCCGCTAAAGGCCAACAAGCCCCCGATATTGATAGCCTGCCGATGGCGCTGGGTGCCGCCCTGCTGCAGCTTGCGGAGCGCTCCCCCACCTCGCTGCGCGCCACAAGGCCATCCTTGAGAAGTTGCTTTGCCTTCTGAACGGCACCCCCGCCAGCAGGAGTAACCATGCTGCTGCAGCTGCAGCAGTGGTGTTCAATGCAGCAGCAGCGGCGGAGCAGGACCCCCGGGCCCTGGCTGCTGCCCTGCTGCTCGCGGCAGTCACGGGGGTGCGAGAATAGTCATGCCCCAGGTGATTGCGTAGCTGGCGGACTACTTGGGCAACAGGGCACTGGTGGGTGGAGCACCCGGGCTGCAACGCTCTGGTACGCAACCGCCAGGGTCCCCACTGCGTCACCCGTAACTGTGACACAGCCAGCACCAGCAACAGCAGCGTCAGCGGGAGGAGCAGCAGCACATGCGGGCACAGCAGCAGGCAGAGGAGCTGCTGTGAAGGGCAACTGCGTCCGCCGCTGGTGACAACAGCTCCTCAGGAGAGGTGATGGGTTTACAACCGGTGGTGCTGTGGCATCGGGGGCTGTGCTGCTGAGGTGGGCGCCCACGAAGTGGAGGCGTGGATGGAGCAGGGTGCTTACCAGCACATATGACAGCAGGTGTGTATATACGGGTGCACACACAATTAGCTGCTGAGCGCTGCCGTGTCCCACTCTGCATGCGGGCCCAGCAGTGTCTGTGTTCCTTGCAAGCTGTCTTCACCCACAACGGCCCCCTGTTTCCAGCATTGTGCAGCAGCAGAAGCTGGCGGCAGCGGTGGTCGATGATGCCAGCGGCGACGGTATGTACTTCCTGAAGTATATAACTCCAAGTATACTTTGGAGTACATTGTAACATTATGCACATGTACTTGGGAATTATACTTCCAAAAAGCATCAATCATTGCTGGTCAGGGGAGATGACTGACGCGCACCTCTGCCACCACTGCACGTGCCGACGACCACTGCTGCCGCTGGGGCTGCTGCTGACATCCATGAGCACTGCTGCTGCTGCTGCTGCTGCTGCTGCTGCTGCTGTTACTGCTGAGCACCGCTGATGCTGCTGGGCAGATGGCGATGGGCGCCTGTGCACGTTCTACCTGCGGGCGAAGGGGGCCTGCCGGAGGGGCAGCACTGGATGGCGAACCTGCGGCGGGAGGCACGCTGCCACATGGTGCGTAGGCCTAGGTGTGTAGCTGCCATGTAGCAACGTTGGTGACAGTGACTGGCGTAGTGGCACATCACGTGTGAAGCAGCGGTGGGTGTCGGCCCAACCGTGTGGCGGGGAGGCGCATGACGGCGTGTGTGTGTGTGTACCAATGCGTCTTTTGCATGGCCGGCATGTGCGGCCCTGATGTACCGTGCCACATATGGCATGCACTTGTGTTGTTTCAGTAGCCCTTATGTGCATTGCGTTTGCATTGATGTAGCAGTGTACATAGTTCAAGTAGATGGCATCTATATGTACTTGAAGTATGCTGGGATGGGGTGTGACTGAGCTGTCCACGGCCTCCACCGCTGCGGCCACACACTCACAACGCGTGGTGGGCAGCTGTGCCGCACATGTGTACAGCATAAGCGCAGGTAACCCACTGCAGCTGCGCTCCACCGGACGCTCCCTCAGAGCCCGTCATGCCGCGCACGAGGAGCGCGCCTGCCACCGCACATACTTCAATTTGCAGTTGAAGTTCATGCCACCACCACACATACTTCAACTCACACATGAAGTTGATGTACACACCACCACACATACTTCAACTTTTAGTTGAAGTTGATGTACACCACCACACATACTTCAACTTGCACTTGAAGTTGATGTACACACGCGCCCGCGCAGGCGTGTGCGACGAGTGCGTTGCCTGCGCCGGCCTGCAGAGCGCGAGGCCGCGGCAGCGCTGGCGGGATACTTTAAATTTGAAGTAGTGTACCTCAAGAGTATGCGTGCGGGCGCTGCCACGTGCAGCTAGCGCGCGCGGTGCTGCAGACGCGCACGCTGCCTCCTTGTATCAAACAGGTACTCACCTGGTGCTGTGCTGCTGCTACCGGAACCGCTCCTCACTACATTATACCATATACTTCAGAAGTACTTCTGAAGTATGTGGCAGTACTTGCTCACCTGAGGCAAGGGTGACGGAGGCCCGGTGCCTATAGGCCAGTGTTGGTATTGGAGGGAGTTGGCAGTACTGATGGGTCACAGCGTGAAAATGTTTAACCACATGCTGTATGACATATGTAAGCTACTGTGGTGTGTGCACCCAGCGTACATTGTATTGTGTAACGTAATCCAAGCACTTATGTGATTAATACCCGATTTGCGTCTACCCACTGGCATGGAGACGACCACGGAAGTCAGTTTGAGGTTCTGGGGTGCTGCTCAACAAGCCGTACCTGACAGGGCAAGTCGGCAGGTACTGGCTTAGCAAAACAAAAAACGGCCAACAGAGGCTGGCCACAAGCGGACCAGCCGAAATCTGCTTGGGCTGGTAACACCAACTTGTACCAGTATACTTATTTCTGATGTACTCCGAGGCATCCAAGCATGTATATGGCGTTTTTTGTGTTCCTAACGTGTGTATCTACAGCACCACATGCGCCGTAAATCGCATGTTTGAACGTACAACTGCGCTGTATTTTATAGCACTGTTATGGGATGCTAAACAAAACACATTATTGAGAGTACACTACTAGTAACTGGCACGCCACGACTCATCATGATCCGGCAGTGATGGCGCCTGCAGGGTGCAACCGGTGGTGGGTCGACACGTGTGTCACAGTGTGTACCTGCTGCCTGCCTGTGGGAGGGGCCGTGAAAGCGCTTTTGAGGCCAACAATGAAACCCGAAAACGCCGGTTGTGACAGCCGCAGAGCCGACACTGTTTCACCAGGAGTTATTTAGCCCAAGTAATACAGCAGCGTCGAACATCTGTATCCACAGTACCACAAACTGGCACCGGGTACTTGAGTACCTACATGATTTACTTCAAGGGTGAAACTGCTGCACCGGCCGCCCCGTGGCGTGTAAGCCGTAAAGCCACCACTGTCCCCCCAACAGGACCAAGATAGCCCAGGCATTGAAGCCATGTTCTCTGCAAAGCGGACAAGCGAGTAAAAACAATCTACTCGCGCTGATGCCTGTGAAAACGATTGCAGGCGGCGGAGGCGGCGGGTGCCGAGCTGCTGTGAGCGCACCAAAGAACGGGGCGGACAGTGCTGCTGCGGCGGCGGTGGTGGCGGCGGCGGTGGCGTTAAGGAGGCGGTGCGGCGCGTGAGGGAGGCTTTGAACGACGGCTGCAGTGGCGGGAGGGGGGCAGCCAGGCGCCGACACAGGTGCGCCCGCAGCCGGTGGGTGCATGCAGCAGCACCACCAACAGTGCGGAGTGTTGCATTTGCAAAGTGCGGGTGCGTGCTGGTGCGGTTGGGCAGGGGTTACACGCCAGCACACGCGCCTGCACAGTGCAGCTCAGCAACCTGGGCGGCAGGCTCAGGCGGCTGAGCAGCGGCGGCGGGGGGGGTAGGGAGGGGGGGCAGCTGCAATGCTGCGCAGGAATGTGTGTGCTCGCAGCCTGTGGAGTGTGTGGTGCATGCAGCGACCATCGCGGACGCGGAGTGTGTGTGTGTGGGGGGGGGGGGTACCAGACTGTCCGCGCAGACTGCCACACAGAGTGGGAACAAGAAACACTTGAAAACTTACACTGCTGTATGAATAATACTATTGACTTCGGAAGTATCAAGTATATACCGGTACTTCGGAAGTATGAAGGTACTACAGTAGTATAATTGCACGCACAATCCGGTGCCACTGATCGCTTATCGGTCACAGCGTACTGATGTGTTTGTGCATACACCCTGAAACGTGCTCATAAACATTCGCGGTGCTAACGCATCTGTAGGATAATGCTCATGCACCATACATACTTCAGAAGTGTGTACCGGTACCAATTTATGCACCTTGAAGTATATACTTGTGTACACATGTGTAGGGTTGCCGGAATCGTAATTTCGGGACTTTACGGCCAACGGTAACTCCATCATACCCGCTGCGGATGCCTGCAGCAGCCTACCACGCCTTGACGTCTGTAATGGCCCTACCGTGCCGAGCATAAAACGTTATGGGCAATATTGCAAGTGTTATAAGGCTACGGCGAAATTACGCTACGAAATACGGAGTAATTTCACAGAAAAAAATTACGATTCCGGCAACCCTACACATGCGTGTTGGTATGTACTTCAGTACACAAACGCCGTATATCGCTTTTATGGGCCACACATAAATGCCGAATTTTGTACAATGTGTGGTACAATACTCTATACACGCCCTGGCCCACATGGTATGCACTATTCCTCTTGCATGCATCTAATCTGTACTTCACAGGTATGTGGATTGTGGTGTGGGCGGTGGGTTTGGATAAATGCAAGGGGGGTGGTCGCGGGCGGCAGCGGGAATGGCGATGGGGCAGCGGTCCAGGCTGCAGCAGCCCGCAGTCCATTCTGTGGCCACTGATCCTGCCGTGCGGCTGCTCAGCGCATGCCCCTCCCACACTTGAAGTATGACTTGAAGTTATTATGTGGCGCAGTCTGTGCTTGGTGACTCTTTCATGTGTATACTACCATCAGTTTGTGCTTGGTGCAGTGCTGGCAGGGGGGGCGCTCGCACACAGGCTGGGCCGCATCCCCATGTTGTGCTCAGCAGCAGTTGTATTGGTGGGGATTTGGTTGCTCAGCAGCAGCAGCGCAGCCGTGGCGGCAGGGCGTCCAGTGATGAAGTGTGCGCGCAGTGGACACTTGCAAGGCGTTGTGGCGCCAGTGCTCGGCCGTGATGGGCGGGGCACAGTGCACAGTGCACATACATTGAGGCAACAGCACCTTGAACCCTGTTGCACACCACACGTTATGGCAGCGGCGCACAGCCGTGACAGGCAGGGGTTGAGGTGCGCATTATGTTGTGGCGGGGTGTCTCTGTGACCTTTGGTCAACGTGATGCACGTGGCCACACCTGTCACGGGCCTTACACGCGGCACCACCGTCTCTCGCCACACACACGCAGCTGCAGCTGTGGCCGCCACCCCTGCGGGCTGGGTCCACGTGCTGACTGTGCGGGCGGCCGCCGTTGTCACCTGCATGCGCTGCAGTGCACTATGTACGCTCATGCACACTGTGCTCATGACTGCGCACTGCTGATGCGTTCACACTTGCGAACTTGCAGTGACCGGGTTCGGCTACTGACACCGCAGGAGCGCGACCGGCGCATGCACCGACTGGAGGCGGAGCTTGCGAAGCAGGTACAGGTGCGTTGCCGCTGTCGTCGCCTGTGCTGTCGCTGCTGCTGGCAGTGGTGGGGGTGATGCTGCTGCTGGTGGTGCTGTTGCTACTGCTGGTGCTGGTGCTGCTGCTGCTGCTGCTGCTGCCACTATTGAAGTACTGCTGGGACAAGCCAGTGGTGCACATGCGCGTGTACACACACGCTCTCCTCCCCCATCTCTGTGACCCTCCACACACCACTGCCCGTGCTTGACTCTGACCCCCACCCTATCTGTATGCAAACAGCGCGCATAACCCCGCTTCAACTTCAACTTCAACTCACTGCCAGCCTGCAGGCAGCGGCACGTAACATGCCTGTGTACGCTCGCGCCCCGAATGCCACCTGCTGCGTGCACTCGTGCACGCCCCAACTTCAACTAGGTGCACAACCCAACTTGAACCGGTGCGCACGTGCCCCCATGTCTTCAACTAATACACAAACTTGAACTTCAACTTTGTGTGCTCCTGCATGCAGCGGCAAGGGCACAGGCGCTGCTCGTGCACCGCGCGCGCTCGCCGAGTCCACGCTGGGAGAGCAGGCGTGCCAACGGCTGGGGGAGTCACTCGCCCAGGGTGAGCAGGGGCAGGTGACCATTGTTGAAGTGCATCATGATGTTGACATCCTTTCACCTACGTCGTGTATTTGCATCAGAGCTGTGTAAAGAGATAAATTCATCTGATAGGGTGAGTATGACACAATTGAAAGCAGGCGACAAGGAGGGGTCATTTCCTAAGCCATCCCGAGTAGTCATGTCACTGAACCATCAGACAATTATGGAGCCGGCAATTGTGTAGCAGCCCAAAACGCCAATCAAAGATGAAACCTTGCAATCAACTTTCCAGGCAGAAGCTTGTATTTATTTATAAACTGTACATGTACTTGGAAGTATGTGACGGGTGTACACTTTCTATCGTGGTCCCAAAGAAGGTTGAACTGGAATTCATTGCAGGCTTCCGCCTACCGTGTCCACCTTTATACCTCGAAGTATTTTCGTTTTGCATTTCAGAAGTGCACGCTGTTGTTAATTCTTGAACAAAACCACACATGCTGTTGTTGATACTTGGAAAATACCACAGGAAAACAAACATCAATGCTTCTAGAAGTAGGGTAACAATTATGCATAATAACCATGTTTTGAACGGCATGTTTTGAACGGTATTTTTTTTCTCCTGAATGTGTAATCCGTGTCAAGCAGTAGATACTTCACTACCATTGTGAATACCATGTCCTCACAATACCTGTCCACCACCAGGGTGTGAACACTTAGGCCCTACACTGCTGGCATCCACAACCTTGTGCCATTGTACGCGCAAGGGAAAAAAAACCTAGCCCGTACTCTTGGTGTAGCAGCGCTTTTGTAGTCAACGACAATACTGTTGGATCATGAAATAAAATGTACTGTAGTATGTGCACGTGTCCATTTTACTTGCATGATGTTGATTTATGAAGAAGAAGAAATTCAGCCATTACACGTTGAAGTATGTGTACAGATATAATTAAGAAACAGACGCAAATGATGTTGCACAGCAGGCAAATTGAAATACCGCAATACAAAGGAAACTATCAGCGCTGAACATGCCAACACCTAATAAGCATACAGTAGTACAATCGATTGATAACGACCGCCCACCAATACCAGCATTTCCAGAAACACTACTCATGTGTTTCACACTGGTGGACTTTTTCATGACGGGCCCAAGTTGACGAATTTGTGCTCACTTGTTTGGTACTCTTTCGGTGCTGTTCGGGCTTCAGTCAAAAGTGCACACTATTCATAAACTGCGGTCAACAAAATATGTGTGCTGCTGCGCACACAAAAATACTTGCTTCAAGTCGAACATACTTCGAAGCACTACCAGGAGCGGCGGCGGAGGCAGCAGCTTCATCAGCGATTTCAGCAGCGGCGGGAGCGAGGCGTCCGACTACGATGGGAACAGCAGCAGCAGAGCGTTTGGTGGCAGCAGCAGCAATGCCAGCAGCACCAGTCTGGCTACTTGCAGCACAGGCGTTGGCGCCTCCCTTGGGCTACTATCTGGGCGTGCTTCGGCACTGTCCTGGATCGCTGTACCCACTCCAGTGGAGTTTTGG
>JAULBY010011880.1:0-23574 GCA_032358315.1 Ophiocytium majus | reverse complement strand
GGGGGGGGGGGGGGGGGGGGGGGGGGGGGGGGGGGGGGGGGGTGAAGGGTGGAGGTGGTGCGGGCATGTGTGAGGGGTGGTTGTTGCGCTGCCATGGCTCTCACTTGTGCACAGTCACCAGGTGTGCGTGTGTGGCAGCTGCCGGGGTGGCTGCTGTTTCAACTTCAACTCCAACTTCAACATTGTGAGCGGCACAGCAGTGGTGCCAGCCGTGGTGACCAGCGCACCCCAGCACGGCGCCACGCCACCAAGCACTACAGGCAGCATGCCGGCAGCGACCACCCACCCACACACACGCACTCACGCACACACACACGCACCTGCTGCGTGTACGTGAGGACCAGGCCGGCGATACCCGCGTTGATGCCAATAATATCATTGTCGCGCCCGGCCGCAACCATGAGCGCCGCCACAAAGATGGTGAAGTTCCCCAGGAACTCCAGTCCCGCCTGCAGCCAGCGGTTGCACGCCTGTAGGTGGTAGAAGGAGCGGTTGGACTCGTCGAGGCGCCGCGCGTTCTGCGCGAGAAAGGCGGGCTGGCGGCCGTACGCGCGCAGCGTCGCCACGCCCGTGAGCGTCTCGCTGAACTGTGCAAAGATGGGGGAGCGGCTGAGGGACTCGAGGCGCTGCAGGTCGCGCGACACGGGGCGGTAGTGCGCCTGGATGTGGTAGTAGGTGATCTGCGGTGGGGGGAGGGGGGCGGGAAGGGGGGCGGGAGGGGGTGTCAGCGGATGGTGCGTTGGCGGCGTCAGCATCACAGGCAGTACTGACGTGCGCACATTTGATAGTGCAGTTGCCTGGTAAGCGACAGGCGGTGCCGCAGGTGTTGCTCAGCAGCTATGGGTACCGTGCGGGTGGTGCCACTGCTCAGCAGCAGCGCTGCGCCGCAAGCGCGTGGGGGGGGGGGGGCTCTCACCAGCAGCGGCACCACGAAGATGGCGAACCACGGCAGGACGCAGATGATGGTGATGAACACGCCCACGAGGGTGGACAGCGTCATGATGAAGAGCGGTATGTTGCGCGGCAGCAGGAGGTCAATGGCGTCCATGTCTTTTGAGAAGCGGTTCAGGATGCGCCCCACGGGCGTGGTGTCGAAAAAAGACATGGGCGCGCGCATGATGCCGCCGAGCAGCTTGCCGTGAAGCACGCGGGAGGCGCGCACGGCCTGGATGGCGATGCTGATGCCGCGGATCAGGTACAGAGCGACCACGCCAATGACAAGCGCAATGTACGTCGTCTGTGGCAGAGCAAGGATGGGGGGGGGTGGAGAAGGAGGGTAAGTGTGTGAGACGCACCATGCTGGGAGGGGTGTGTGAGGGTGTCGGTCATGTGCTTGTGTGCACCGTCCAGAGAAGGGGTGCAGTGCAGCAGCAGTGCTGCTCAGCAGCGGCGGCACGAGGCACGGCATGCGACTGCCCCCAGTGCAGCTCTAGAAACCCGCTGGCTGGCGACATTGCAAACCTAGCACAGGACTGACAGGCTGCGCTGGTGGTGCCAGCCACCAGTCACACTCAGCGCATGCAGCCGCTGCCGCCGCAGCGGTACATCCCACACGGGCCAACGGCAAACCGTAGTTGCACGCATGCCATGCGGCACGCACAGCAGCAGCGCAGCCGCCAATCAGCATGCCATGCAGCACGTGTGGCAGCAACGCAGCCCCCGATCAGCGCGCCCGCAAGATGGCGCCCGCCCACCTGGTAGTACGCCGGCACGCCGACCCCCGCCGCGACGATGAACGCGTTGGTCCATCTGCTGAGCCACCACTCAAACACGCTCGTCGTCCCCTGCGTGAGCAGCGTCACGACCACCAGCCAGATCGGCAGCGACCACCCGCCGCTGCCGTCGCGAAAGTACGTCCGGTACACGCCCAGGTTGACAGCGCCCGACTCCTTGGACTCGTCCTCCACCAGCCGCCCCTTGGCTTTCGCCGCAGGCTCCTTTTTCTTAGACGCCCCCTTGCCCTCCCGCGCCGACCCGCTGCGCGCACGGCCACTGCGAGCCCTCGACGCCCTCCTCCCCTCCTCAGTCGCAGCACCATCGGAAGGCTGGCGTGCCGGCTTCGCCACCAGCGCCTCATCTTCTCCCGCCGGCGCAGCGTCAGTGGCGTTGCCGGTCGCCTCGTCGGGCTCTTGCTCGTCCTCCTCGTCTGACTCTTCGTGCCCAAAGGTTGCCATGAGGGCGGCAAGCTCGCCGCCGGGAACGCGCATGAGTTCCTGGAACGGTCCGATCTCGGCAATGGCGCCGCCGCGCACGACGACCACGCGGTCGACCGCGGGCAGGAACTGAAGCTGGTTGGCGCAGAGGAGGCGCGTCTTGGTCGCGAGCAGGCCGCTGATGCAGCGCTCAAAAATGTGGCGCGCGACGTGCGCGTCGACTGCAGCGGTGGCGGGCGACAGCGGGGTGGGTGAGCGAGTGAGTGAGGGAGCGGCATAGCATGGGGTGGGCATGCCGCTTCAATGGTTGGGGGCATGGAGCCGCAACTGAGCACCGCTGCGGGACACATCACAGAGAGGCCCTTGCTTGAGTGGTCAACACCAACCAAGCGCCATGTCACATGGACTACACTACTTCAAAAAAAGGCATATCATTCTGGTGCTGCACTGCACTACTGTAGCTACTCTCGAGTCGCAGCATACCTGCAGAGAGGGGGTCGTCAAAGATGTACACGTCCGCATCAGCGTACGCGGCGCGCGCCAGCGACACGCGCTGCTTCTGCCCGCCGCTGAGGTTGATGCCCTTCTCGCCAATCTCCGTGCGGTCGCCCGCAGGGAGGATGGCCAGGTCCTGTGCTCACAGGAGCAGGTGAGCGGTGGCAGCGGCAGGGCAAGTGCGTATGAGCATAGAAGGGGGGGGGGGGCAGGGGGCAAGTGGGCTGTGCTGGCACGCACGGGTGTAAAAAGCGTTTGTTGCTGCAGCCAGGAGGGCCGCAGCGGCATATGCCCTGCCAAGGCAGCCAGTGATGCATGAGAAATGCATTAAACGCTCCGCACCTGCACCAGAAAACCACTCACGCTGCCAGCGCCGCCCCCCCCGCACCAGCGCAGCACAGCTTCAAGGCGGCATGACCAACAACCACTGCCGCTCCGGTCTAGCTGCATGACCGCAGCCCGGACACAGAGCCACCGCAGCAATTTAACACGCCCCCCCGCCCACCTGTACTCTGCAGACTTGCTGCTGCGCCACTTGCAAGCAATGCCCCGAGGCCGCGCCCTCACCTGCTCGAGCGCGCACGCCTGCAGCACGCGCTGGTATCGCGCCTCGTCCAGCGGCAGCCCCATGACGACGTTCTCGCGCAACGTGGCGTTGAAGATCCACGCCGTCTGCGCGACGTACGCCACGCTGCCGTCCACGCCCACGCGCCCGCCCACGCGCGACATCTCGCCCAGCACCGCCGCCACCAGACTGCTCTTGCCGCTGCCAACCTGCCCCACTACCGCCACCAGCTCCCCAGGCTCCACCGTAAGGCTGAAGCGGGACTCGAACGGCGGCGCAGGAGCCTCCTCCTTGCTCTCCCCCGCCGAGGCCTCCTCTGGGGGGGGCTCCGTAACCGCTTTCCCCTTGGCCTTGCGGGGGGTCTTCTTCTTTTTAGACTCGGGGGCTGCCTTTGGGGAGGGGGCGCCGGGCATGCCGGCATCCGCTGTGCTGCCCGCGGGTGCAGTCGCCCAGGAGAAGACGCCGTCGGTCACCGTGATGGCGCCGCGGCCAGTGCCGTTTCCAGTCCTGAGCGGCAGCGTGTGGTGCGGGGGAGTGGGGGGGGGGAGTGGGTAAGCGGTGGTGTCGTGCAGATGTTGCGGGCGGGGTTGGTGCGGCTGTGGTGGGGTGTGGGCGCATGCGGCCATGGGGAGCGCTAGCTCTGTCTGCAGATGATGCCAACAAGACACCCCGTGTGGTCATTAACATCATTGTGGTAGATTGACACCGCATGAATTTTTTTTATTACCTCAGAAGTGTAAATTATAGTTCTGATATGTGCGTGCAAGAGGGCTCCCAGAGCCCCAGCCATCGTCTACTTCAACTACACAACTTCAACTGCTGTGTGCCGCGCACACCTCTTGGTCCAACTGTGCCCCTGCTCGTCCAGCTCCTCCAGCTCAAAGAAGCGCTGCTCTTCAAGTGCACAACTTCAATTGCCAGGCTATGCGTCTACTTCAACTACACAACTTCAACTGCTGTGTGCCGCACCTGTTGGTCCAGCTGCGCCCCTGCTCATCCAGCTCCTCCAGCTCAAAGAAGCGCTGCAGGCGACCCAGGCTGATGCGGCCCTGGACAAAGTTGGCTATTGTCATGGGCTGCGGGCAGTGAGCACAGCGGGTGCAGGGCGTGCAAAGGCAGCGCGTAGCAGGCGGTTAGGTGGGGGCATGGCGGTGGCTGGCGTGGGTGGCCTGCAAGTGCAGTGCAGTACGTGATGCTGAAGCGGCATGATGTGAGGCACGCTTGCTGTGACGAGTCGCGGTCAAAGTCTTTTTACAATAGCACACTACGAGGCACTTGATACTACCAAGTACTTCGAAATACTTTTGTTTATTTGCACTTGCGGGCGTGCAAGAGCCGCAGGGTGTTGTGCGGGAAGACACCTGGAGAAGTTTGGTGTTCGAAGTAGTAGTTACTGGTGCACATCTGTTTTTAATATGATATACTTCAGAGGTACAATACACCTGAAATGGCGTGCATTGCGGAACCTCCGGGTGTGGCTGTGCCCCACCATATATTGCGAGTGCATGGTAGACAAGGTGGTTTGCACACATGAGCGCGCAAGCCAAGCCATGCCGTGCCAGCTAGCCATCTGTGCCAACAAGCCTCTAGTTTATAACATGGGAAGTACTTCAAGTTTGTGTATTAGTCATAGAGACACGATGTTTGATGGAAATAGATACAACTTCAACCTCGACTTCGACTTCATGAAGTAGTGATGAAATTGGAGTAGTGCAGTACACTCACCAGCATGATGAGCGGGAACCTGATGACCTGCAGCAGCGACACCGCTGTGAACACAGTGGCGGGGCTGAAGTCGCCGCCCTGTGCAAAGAACACTGTCACCGTGATGGCTGCAATGCGGCAGCAACAGGCGCGGCACATGGCAAGCCCAGTAAGCACCCTGAGGCATGTGCAGTTGACACGGTGGTGCTGCCATTGCATGGTGCACAGCAGCGGCAAGACAATGTAGCTTCGCCGCACTGCACAGACATCTGTCTACAAAAAGCTCGCCACCAACAGCTTGAGCAACACAACGAGGTGACTGTTGTGGCAGTCGCCAGGCAGTTACAACTACTGCAATAGAAGCACAGATATTGCCTAGCCTGCAGTCTTTTCTTGGGGTCTACAGTGGTGCACAGTCATTTAGGGTGGCTGGTGGCACCTCAGTTGTAGAAACAAGCCTGAGCAGTGTCGCACATTGCGCGTGCATCATGCGGTTTCCACGGTAATGGATGGCGATTGTGCATTGAGCACCAGAAAACACTGCTGAGTGGAGGTTTGGGTACTGACTGAACGCTTCCCTGAACCAACAACAATCCTTCTTTTCCCAGAAATTCTGGACCAAGCAGCCCACCGCACCACCTGGCAGGAGAACAGGCACTCACCAGTCATGACAAAGGGCGTGGCCACCAGGAACACGAGCGAGTACGCGCTGGCAAAGGCAAACTGCTTGATGGCCTGCAGCTCCACCTCGCGCAGCGAAGAGATGCGCTCCGCAAACGGCGCCTCCCACGCATAGTACTTGACAATCTTGATGCCCTGTTTGGTGGGAAGGGGTGCAGCGGGCGAGAGGCGCAGTTGCGTGAGTGCTGGCGTGCGACAGGAGAGCTTGGGCGGCTGCGGTGCTGCTTATGCTGCTGTTGGTGAGCAGTGGCACTAGGCTGCTGTTGGCAAACATTGTTGTTTGCGTGCACTCACAGTGCCGCACTGGTGCTGGCCACTGAGCAGGACAACCAGAATCGCTGCAGGTAACTTGGAGCACTTGTTGAACTATGCAACAATTATGATTGTACTCTCCCTCCCAGTATACTTGGTACATCTTGAGATAGTATGTACTTTGAAGTAGGTAGAAGTACTAGTAAGTGTGGCAGGAGTGCAAAAAGTGCTTGGATGCCTGCAAGCGCTGCCAACGCTGTTACTGTTTCTGTTTTTTTTGGCGCCAGCACACAGCTCTGTTGTTGCACTCAATCCCTCGCTCATTGTATGGATGGATGCCTGTAGGTGCTGCTGCTGCCTGCTTCCAACCAGCCACACTGTTAAGTAAATGCCTCACACTGAAGTGCAATTTCTTTTCTGATACTTGGAAGTACATTACATCATCTTGTTGTCCTGCCTCTCGCTCTGTACACATACATAGAACTTGATGAATCTTCTACTTCATTCAGCAGCATCCCACGACAAGCCACATGATCATCAGCAACCTCCCACCCCAAGTAACCGTCACAGCAAAAACACCACGTAACCAACACTGCCGTGTAACCGCTATGAAACTGCCACGTAACCGCCGCGGCAAAACCAGCATGAAACCGCCATGAAACTGCCGCGCAGCCGCTGCGGAACTGACCTGCAGCACCTCGTTGATGAGGCGCAGCCGCGCGTCCGTGCGCTTCATCTGCCCGCGCTGCACGCCCATCTGCCTTATGGCGATGGACGCCTGTATGGGCATCATCACAATCAGGAACGCCAGCCCCGCCAGCGCCGCCACCCCCACCAGGTCCACCAGCAGGTATATGGTCACGCCGATGAACAGAGGCGCCGCCCAGATGTTGTGGATGCTGAAGAAGGCGTCCGGCATGCGCTGTGCGTCGTTGGACATGAGCGTCACGCACTCGCCGGTGGACGTCGTCTGCCGCGCGCGGTTAGACAGGTGCAGGGACTGCAGGGGGGGGGGGGGGGGGATAAAAACTGAGCACATGTGTTGTGGCATTGGGTGTGGTGCGTGCGTACAAGTGGTGCGGGGCAGGAGAGGGGTAGGTGGTCGGTTAGGTGTGGGATGGGCACATCTAGTGGGTGTGTCTCAGTGCAATGGTGCAGGTTGTGAGGGTGCACCATGCTGCTGCACAGGTAGGACTGCAGGCACACAACAGACTCAAGAGCGACACCAGGCGCGCATGCGGCAGGTGTTTGTGCTGCCATGGTGCGAAGCTTTTTGCACTGTCATGCTCACCTTCCGGTACACGAGGGCGTTGATGGTTGTTCGGGCATTCATGCCCACTGCACAGCAAAGACGAGGCAGCAAAGAGTAGCGCGCATTTGGTATGTTGTTGGCATCAAGTTAAACCAGCACACCTGTACCCAATGACGCCACTGCAGACTGCATGTGGCACAGGCTGTATGTGTGGCAAGCTGGGAGCCAATGCTGGCACAAGCAGTGTGCACAGCGGAGGTGAGGGTGCAAGTTCCGAGTTGCACTTGGGACCATTCTCATGCCATTGCTGACTGCGGCGCATTCCAATGAAATGGCAGACAAACTCGCAATAGCTTGCATGTCAGTGTAGACAATGTCGCCACTGCGGTAGCACATCATCTTAAACTAAATTCAAGTGTGCCAATGCCAATGGCAGCATTCTATGTTGATACTGGCGCCTGATGCACTGGCATCATCATCACACACATCTGCCGCTGCCATGCAAGCTAACTCCCTACAACAAAATTGCTAAGGCGCTTCTGCGTCCGCGCACTCACCCGTGTACAGCATCATGTAGAGCTGGTTGCCGATGATGCCGTTGCCCAGCACGCCCACCCCAAACAACACCGCCGCTATGATGTACCCCTTGCTCACGTCCTCCGTGGTGTCCTGGTACCACTCCAGCAGCTGCTGCACCAGCAGGGGGATGGCCAAGCTTGTGCCCTGCTGGCACGCGGTCAGGATGCCGGTGATGAACAGATCCTTCCAGAGCATGCGGCCCAGAGCCTTGCCCAGCCCCCTCTTGCCCTCAGGTTTGGCCGCCTCAACGGCCCATGAGACATCGAAACGGGCCACCAGGGCGTCCGCCCCGCACGCCTCCGGCACGCCCCAGAGGTTGCTGAGCTCCAGAGGCTGGTGGAACGCTAGGGATATAAGAGGGTGCACCCACAGGAAAAAGAGCTTGCTAAAGGGGCCTGCAGCCTTCCGACCCGGCCCCGGCACGCCCTGGAACCTGTCCAGCTTGGCCTCCCAGGCCTGCTTGCGCTTCTCCACCCTTGCTTCACGCAGCGCCCTCACTGACCTAGCAGACTTGAATGACGGGACGGCGCGCAGGGACGGGCCTGCGGGAGCAATTCCAGCCGCGGCGTGGAGGGGCAACGCCGCGTCGTCCATCTGCTTGAACGCGTCAGCCTCCTTCACAAGCAGGTCCGCTGCCGCTGCAGCCAGAGACTGTGCCCTGCTCTCCCTTCGCGGCGTTGCGGTATGGCCGCCTTCCCCCGCCGCTGCTGCTGCTTCTGCCGCTCCTGCTGGTGCGAAAGCAGCGCCTTGAGTGGGGGTGGCGGCTGGTGCCGCCGCATCCGCGTCTGCGGGCGCGGCTGCGGCATCGATCACGATGTCGACGCCGCCGGGCAGCGAGTTGGGCGCCATCACGGGCGAGGCGCGCACCGTCAAGTGCGACAGCGCACCGTTGATGACGCTTCTACACTGCAAGTGCGTGCTCCTCAGTCAGAGCTGATGAGGCTGCCGCTGCTGCCGCCGCTAGTGCCGCCCGCGCTGGTTTTTTGACCGCGCGGTGGTGCGTATCTGCGCTGGTGGTTGTGAGCTGTCTCCGTCAGGTCCCCCTTCCGTGTGTGTGTGTCTACAGAACTCGCCTACACAGTGTACACTGAACTTGAGTCAGAGAGCTCGAGCACAACTGCAAGAGTGCACTTGGCGTGGTCAGTCAGACTAAGGCTGAGCAAGCGCCAGCGACAACAGCGCACTGAGCTCAGCCAGTGTAAGTCTTCATGAAAGCTCACTCTCCAGCAGCTCCAGCGGTGTGCCACTCCCACGCGCGCACCCACACCCGCCTGCACCATGGGGCTCGCAGCCAAGGGCCTGGCCCTCGCCTACCTGGTGGCGTCCACGGAGGCGTTCTCCGTCATCCGCAACACCAATGCCTTCACCCTCAAGGCTGCCCACTCCCGCGCCATCGCGCCCACGCGCAGTGTGGGTTCCAGGCGCTTCGTCACCAGCACCATGTCTGTGGGCCCTGACTTCCGCAAGGGGGTGGCAACCATCGCTGCGGGGCTAGTGCTGGCCACCGCTGGCCTGTCTGGCTCCGCCGCCCCCGCGGCGGCCGTCGAGGCTCCCGTGCCTCAGGTTCAACAGGTGCAGACTGGGCAGACGTCTGAGGCTCTGAGCAACCAGCCCAGGGAGGTGCGGTACAGCAACTTCGTGGACATGGTTGAGAAGGACAACATCGAGAAGGTCACCTTCTCTGCGGATGGGCAGAGGCTCGTGGCTGTCGACACCGGTGAGCGCCACCCCCCCCTTTCGCTCCTGCCCTTCTTTCCATGCTTTCTGACAGAGAGCCACGTACACGCATCTTTTCTGACAGCGCAAGCAGAGAGAAACATGCTACCCGATATCTTTTGCTCCGGCGGGCCACCCGCCCCTGCCCGGCATGCCATCCGCCGTTCTCGCTCGGTCTTAGACCAGTGTCCGAGGCATAGCCGTGCACCACATCGCTCCTCGCCTTGCGCTAGCGCACACACCCCTTTTGGTGCCGCTCCGTTGACGGCCCGAAAACACACGCTGACGCAGACAACCCTTTGACCGCCCTTTGTTGACTCACAGACGGCGGCAGGCTCCGCCTGGACGCTCTGCCCAACGACCCCGAGCTTCTCACCATCCTCACCAAGCACAAGGTGCGTGCGACCCTGGCATCACCCTGTGCCGTTTCCCACGAGTTTGAGTTCTCTCAGCTGACACGCCTGAGCGGTGTTCTAATGAAACGGGTGCTTGACGGTTGACGCTGCTGCTTGAGCGCGGTTCTGACACACGCCATCCACTGCACTGGTCTTGACGGATGCACCTTTGACACGATACACTGCCTAGCTCACATCACATTGGGCGCTCCACGAGTGCCGCCTCTGCCGTCAGCGCGAGCGCACCTTTAGTCAGGCACCACTTCTGCTGAGCACACCGCCTTTTGCTGTCCCCATTGCGAAACTGTCAAAACCGCCAAATCTTCACAGGTGGACGTAACGGTGATGCCCGCTGCGGACAAGACGCAGGGCATGATGAGCGGCGTTCTGTCATCGCTTGCCTTCCCGCTTATCCTCTTTCTGGGCTTGCTGTTCCTGACCCGCCGGGGTGGCGAGGAGGACGGCGGTGGCGGCGCTGACGGCGGCGGCATGGGCGGTGGCATGGGCAACCCAAGTAAGTCTCCTAAAATCAGCAGCTTGTGATGCTGTGGTAGTTGTAAGCACTGTGGAACAGGTGTGGTGTGCTACCAGGTTAGGGGCGCGCCCGCAGCACGACGTACTGAAATTTATGTGTTGTGCCGGTATTAATGGCACAGCTGCATCCTGTGACAACACTTGTGGGCGCAAGCCCAGCAGCTGTGACAGCCTGTGCGGCGACCACCTTGCAGGTGCAGGGGTGCACCTGCCTTTTGGTGAGCCGATTCGTATGTTAACTTTCCAGTTTCACAGCTTCTAATGATTAATGACTGCCCTGCGTACACGTGTACACAACGTCAAATTTAAACCTGCGCCAGTGCCAGCTCCATCACTGCCAGCAATTTCTGTGCAGCGCTTATGTAACTGCCACTAACTGAATAAAAATTCCCCCTGTGTTCCGCGCGCGCAGTGGACTTTGGCAAGTCGCAGTCCAAGATCCAGATGCAGCCGGACACGGGCACCAAGTTCACGGACGTGGCGGGCTGCGACCAGGCCAAGCTGGAGCTGGAGGAGGTGGTGGACTTCCTCAAGAACCCCACTAAGTACACGGAGCTGGGAGCCACCATCCCCCGCGGTGTCATCCTGGAGGGCCCCCCTGGTGAGCCCTGCGCGCTTGAACGGCGCCGCCGCACGCCTGCGAGCCTGCGAATTGGCAAACGGTGCTCCGATTTTTTTAGCATATTGGAGATGGGATAATAACATCCCTGCGCGCTTGGACGGCGCCACCGCACACCTGCGAAAACGCATTTCTGTGCTTCAATTTTTTTTGCATGTTGTGCCGCAGTCATGTCGCCCCGGTGAACACTGCACGCAGTGACGCTGCAACTGCGCTGCTCACCATCGTTTGCATCATACTGCTGCAGGATTTAATGCCTGTTGCGCATGCATTTTTTTTTAAATCCACATGCGCAGGTACCGGCAAGACCCTGCTCGCGCGCGCCGTCGCGGGCGAGGCGGGCGTCCCCTTCATTGCCATCTCCGGCTCTGAGTTTGTGGAGATGTTTGTGGGCGTGGGCGCCAGCCGCGTACGCGACCTCTTTGGCACGGCCAAGAAGAACGCGCCCTGCATCATCTTCATTGACGAGATTGACGCCGTCGGGCGCCAGCGTGGCGCTGGCATTGCGGGCGGCAATGACGAGCGCGAGCAGGTGTGTGCTGGTAATTATGGAGTGCGAGCTCGCAATGCTTCGCGTGTGTAGCCCTGGGTGGGTGGGTGCGCCTGAGTGCTGGTTGGTTTGCTAGCGGGGGCTTTGTGGTCTGTGCGCTCAGAAACAAGTGTTTGCTTTGAAAGCTACATGATTGTGAGCAGATGAATTTACGCATCAAAAAAGGACTGTCACAGCAGTCGCATGTTTGTGCTGGCAAGTGTCAGTTGCACGTGCTGTCAGTGGCATGGCCCCACACACCACACAATTGCTCCTGGCAGTTTGCATGCACAGACATTTTTCAGCAAGGCAAGAACTGATATTCCGCCCCCCTGTGCGCCGCTGGCGCCGCCGCTGAACTCCCACTGCAGACGCTCAACCAGATCCTGACCGAGATGGACGGCTTTGAGGGCAACAACGGCATCATCGTGATTGCCGCCACCAACCGTGCGGACATCCTGGACAACGCCCTGCTGCGGCCCGGCCGCTTCGACCGCCGCGTCAACGTTGACCTGCCCAACTTCCAGGGCCGCATTGCCATCCTCAAGGTGTGTGGCATGGCATACTTGAAGTACATATGCAGCACCGGTATGCTGTACATGTAGCAGCATGCTGGGCTTATGAGAGTGCGTAATGGTGAGCGCGCGGTTTTCCTGCATTGCCATTCTCAAGGTATGTGGCATGGTGTGGCATACTCGAAGTACATGCACGCACTCCCCGCCTGCAAGTGTGGCATACTTGTAGTTGCTGCTGACCGGTGCGCGACGTCCACCTGGAGTGCACGGCATATGCACTGTGTAAATGCATTCCGCATAAGCATTGTAATGAGCGCTTGCGAGCAGCCGTGGCAGCAAAGCCCATTTGCTGCGATAATGCCCCAGTGGCCTGACCTGTCGCGCACCCCCTTGGTGAGCCGGGCTTAACGCTGCAAACGCGTTTTTTTTATTTTTTCTTCAATGTTCTGTGGTGCTTGGGAATAGGTTCACGCCCGCGGCAAGCCTCTGTCGTCCGACGTGGACCTGGAGAGCATTGCGCGCCGCACGCCCGGCTACAGCGGCGCGCAGCTGCAGAACCTCATGAACGAGGTGAGCTCGCCTGCTCAGCACAGCACCGTCTCGCCACCGCATTATTTTATGCGCCAAGCGGCACTGTCCAAACATATACTACTAGTATGACACATCAGTATTATGGTGCGCGGCAAGTGACATTGCGTGCAATGAGCATGTTGCACGGTCTTCATTGCTGCGCGCGGAGGGCAGCAGTGACCTCTTTGTATGTGGTGCAGCACGGCGGTGCGTGCACGCCTCGCGCTGCCGCCTCGCGCACCGCTGCCGCCGGCCAGTTTTTTTGTGCCGCTGCTGCAGCTGCTCCCATGCCGGCAGTCATTGCGTGCGCCATAGCGGCAGTCACCGTCTCAGGCGCTGCTGCCGCTGAGCACACCCATTGGTGCCACCGCTTGCCCCCGCTCTGCTGAGCAGGCTGCCATCTTTGCGGCGCGCAAGGAGAAGACCATCATTGAGTGGGAGGACATTGACTCTGCGCTGGACAGGCTCATGGTGGGGCTGGAGAAGAAGGGCGGCTGGGGCGAGGCCTCGCGCATGAAGGAGATTGTGGCCTACCATGAGGCTGGCCACGCCGTCGCTGGCGCCCTCATCCCGGTACGTTGACCACCTCACTGCTGTTTGTTCATGAACATGTGCACATGTGTGTTTGAAGAGTTGCGCCTCATTGACTGGTGTTATGGAAATGCACAACTTGGTCATACTACCAGTACTAGATCGCTACAGCACACCGTCCTCTGCCTTGCGAGCTAGCATGGCTGAGGTTTTCACATGACCGCAGCAACGCTTGGCATGCGCAATCTGCCTTCGCACTCCCAGAACGTTCCCAGTCTTCTTGCGCTGATGGTGCGCGCCGCCACCCACTCCCGTGACCACAGGACTATGACATGGTGCAGAAGGTGACCATCATCCCGCGCTCCAACGGCGCCGGCGGCCTCACCTTCTTCGCCCCCAGCGAGCAGCGCCTCGAGTCTGGCCTCTACTCTCGTCAGTACCTGGAGGCGCAGCTGGCCGTGGCCCTTGGCGGCCGCATCGCTGAGGAGCTCATCTACGGCGAGAATGGTGTCACCACGGGCGCCAGCAACGACCTGCAGCAGGTGGCCAACATTGCGCGCCGCATGGTTAGCCAGTGGGGCATGTCGGACAAGGTTGGGCAGGTGGTGGTCGGCGGCGGCGGCGGCGGCAACCCGTTCATGGGGCGCTCCATGGGGGAGTCGCCCGACTCGTGGTGAGTGTTTCATCTGCGAACATTGCACAAGCCGATTTCAGTAATGCTGTTCTACAACAGGTAAATTTCAACTCCTTAAATCTTATCATCAAGGGCTGTGCCGGCGTGAAGCGTGGTTGGAATGCCAGTCGTGCTCAGCAGCAGCGGCAGGGTGGCCCACTGTGGCCGCCTGGTGTCATGCGCCGCTGCACAAAGCATGGATGGAGCGCGACCCAGCAGCTGAGGAACGGTTTTTTTTCTTGTGTTTTCCACTTCTCTCCCAACCACAGTAGTAAGTGGCGAAGGGTCTGCCTTGGACCCACCACCCCTGCTCGCACCACACCACCGCACAGGTTGGCTTGCGAGTTACTTCTTTGTGCCTGTTCCAGAAAGCTCTCTCTTTTTTTGCTGCCTGCCGAGAGCTCTTGAGGGAACTGTTGACCGCAAGCGCTCACACACCATGTCCGCACCACCGCCGCTGCAGGGGGCCCAAGGTGACCGACCTAGTGGACCAGGAGGTTGAGCGCATCGTCAACAATGCGTACGTGCGCTGCAAGGAGATCATCCAGAACAACATTGGCCTCCTTGAGAAGCTGGCGCAGCGCCTGCTGGAGGTGGAGTCGGTGACCGCCGAGGAGCTCGGCATGATGATCATGGAGCAGGGCAATGACCTCTGGATGGCGCCCTACGGTGAGTCGCTGGCGCTGGGGGGCCGCAGCAGTGCTGCGCAGTTGCTGTTGCACTTGTATGCCCCGGCAGTGCATGGGAATCGTGATGGCCCACACCTGCGGCTGTAGTTCACAGCAGCACCGCACTCGTTTGCCTGTGGCTTGGCACATGATTTGTAAGCTGTGCGACAGTACGACTGCTGTGCTGGCTTGCTGCCGTGTACCGACATGCTAGTCGCCTGTGGTGGCACAACCTGTGTCTTGCCTCAGGCTGGCGCTGATTACCACCTCTACATGTGTGTTTGCTCCATGTATCACAGGCGTGTATGACAAGGAGAACAACCCCACTGAGGCGCTCCCCTTCAAGGAGCAGCCCACCCCCGCGGCGCTCCTCGGCACCGCCTGAAGCACCTCCGTGCTCAGCAGCAGCCTGCGTGCTCAGCAGTGCCTGTGTGCTCAGCAGCACCCACAGCGCGGCTCTGCCGGCGCCGACACAAAGCTCTAAGAAACACAGCCTGCGCGCATCATGTGGGGCGTACAGGCGCAGCCGCTTGCGAACATGGCAGTGACTCACTTTCAATGCCTCGTGGCGCCACCCCCTGAACTGCCCTAAGCCCCTGGGATGCCCGAAGGCTTGGCGGGCACTTCGGCAGTGCGCCGTTGCAACACTGGGCCGGCTCGCATTGTTGGCAGCCGTGGGATGGCCCAGAAGGCCAGAAGTGCTGCGCACGCCTTTCATTTTGGATGGCGCTGCACACTTTCACAGCACGAGCCGTGCGCCTAGCGTGGTAGGCACGCCGCCGGCACGCGCCCTCCCGCTTTGTTTTGGCGAGCTACTTTCTCTCACGCCATGAATAGATGTGCCTTAGCTACTGTAACTGTAATAAACCTATTTGTGCCATCCCTTTTTGTTTCGCTGCTGCTGGTGTCTGTTTTGGTGTGGTGCACTTGTCGTTGCAGCTTGACTGGAAGTCAGCTGCTGTAGACATGTGTATTTGGAACCTTTCGGCCTGTTTTAGCTAGCACTGGAGCATGGTGCAGGCGTATTCACACACTAGCACATGGCATCAAGCATACGCAACGCATGGGGACGAGAGAGAGTGCCTGTGCCTGTGTGATGCTGTGCGTCAACACGTGCAGCACACCGCTGCTGCTGCGTGGGATTAAACGGCAATGGCTGGGGCCATCCTGGTAAAGATGATAGCAATATCACCGCCGCCACTGCCGTCGCGCCGAGCAGCTTGCAGCCAGCCAAGGCTGCCGCTGCCGCCGCCGCGGCTGCAGTGACGTTGCTGCAACGCAGAGCTCACTGCTGCAGGTGCCATGGGCAGCACCCATAGCGCCTGGGCGTCACGCTGCAGCGTGAGGCACAGCCTGCTAACGCGGTGCGACTCGCTATGCCCAGGTCCAACGCCACCGAACACATCAGCGGTGCCGGCGCGTTGCGGTGCAGCAGGTGGCACCCGGCTGTGTTGCACAGCTCCTGCCGCGGCAGGCTGCAGTGAATGCGGCAGCCACGGCAGCAGCTGACGGCAGGTGCGGCTGGCGAGTGGCAGCGGCGGCGGCGGCGCGCCTAGTCGTCGCTTGCGTCCATGAAGAAGTAGTTGCCGGCGGCCTTTTGCTCGCGGTCCTTGATGGACTCTGGCTTGTTGATGCGCGGGCGGAAGTTGGTGGGGTCGCGCCGGAACGTGATGCGCAGCTGCTGCAGAAAGGAGTTCATGCCTGCGCACATCATCCGCGTCCACAACGGGGTGACATGCAATGTGTGTGAGCGCATGTGTCATGAATGGCAGTCGCAAAGGCCACTTGTGCTGTTGCAGGTGCACGGGCAGGCGGGGGGGGGGGGGGAGGGGGGCTGTCGCCACGCTTGAGACATGCAATGCGGTGCCAACACATGCCACCCTGCAGCATGCGCAAACCGGGGGCATGCCTCGAACAAGGGGTGCACATGCACACCATGCTGGCTAGCAGCCGCCACACCCTAGCGCGACCCAAAAAGCGCCGCGGAAAGCGCTGCACTGCCAGGTAGGTGGTCGTGGCAGAGATATCGCCATTGTAGCTTGGCACAAATGACAAATACAGTTTCTACACGTACGGGGTCGCTGTTTGCATCCCAGTGCAGCTTTTAGCTTCACAGTGGCACACTGCATGGGCACAAGTGCTACCTACTTCAGTGGCGGTTGTGTGGAGCGCGGTGGCTCACCAGTGAGCAGGCTCTGTGGAGCGTGAGCTGTGGTCTCAATGCCCGGGTTTCCGTCATAGACGACCACCCTGTCTGCGAGGTACGTGGCCATGATGAAGTCGTGCTCCACAATAAACGCCGTCTTCTTGGCGTGCATGATGAAGCGCTTGATGAGCTGCAGGGCACGCGCAACGAACAGAAGCACGTCCGTGTTTGTACCACATTTTAGTTCATGGCTGCAAAGTCAGTAGTGATGCAGTGACAACAAATCGGGTCCTGGCATGACATACTACTAGTAGTATGTTCCTATTGTGATGCGGACTGTAGAGTGTACATTGGTGTGCGGTGGCTTGAAGGCAAACGTGGCCGATGGCGCGTGCATGCCAAATTTATTGGTGTGCAGTGGTGCTCAGGGCTTCGGCCACAGTTCACGACATAGACCGTGTGCCGCCGCAGTGGCAGCAGCGGCGGTGTCGATGGCTCACCTTGGAGCAGGCAATGCGCTGCTCGCTGTCCAGGTACGCACTGGGCTCGTCAACCAGGTAGATGGCTGCGGGCTTGCCCAGGCACAGCGTGATGGCCACGCGTTGAAGTTCACCTCCGGACAGGTTCTGCAAGTGGAGTTGAGGTTTGAAAGATGAGAGTGGCATGGTGAGCAGAGCTCCATTGCCGACGCTGAGTCTCATAGGCGCGCGGTTGTGGACAGGGCCATTGACAGCAAGCGGAACTGGCGGTCGTGGGCTGGGTGCTAGCATGTGCAGCTTGGCACGGCCGCAGGCGTGTCACTGCGGTAAGCTGCGCGCCCCAGATGCGATTGTTGGGCAACACCAGCTGCAGCCGGCAAACGGTAGTAGCATGTGCTGCCAGTATCACACACCGCCAGTTGACATAACTAGTGATGGGTCACGGCGTATAACGTATTTTATACTTCTTGAAGTACGTTATACTACTGTAGTACAAAATACGGCGTACTTCTACGTATTTCTACGCCCAAAAAAGCGATATACGGCGTATTTGCCGGGTAAACACGTTCACCTGCATACGTTATACGACGTATTTACATACGTTATACGGCATATAATGCAAAAATTATACGCTGTGACCCATCACTAGACAAAACATGAGCATGCAGCAGCGAGCGGCAGCAGCAGCAACAGCAGTGGTCAGCGCCGGCACCAGCGCCTGCAGCAGCACCAGGCGCGGCAGCGGTGTTGGCTCCAGCGGCGGCAGCAACAGCGCTCAGCAGCAGCAGCAGCATCATCATCATCATCAGCAGCAGCAGCAGCAGGCGCGGCAGCAGTGGTACCTGCGGGCACCGGCACCAGCGCCGGACAGCAGAGGTGAAGTGGGGGCGAAAAGAAGGCTGCCGCAGCATGCCACCAACGCTTTCGGCTGGCACCGCAAATCCAGCAACGGATGGCTGTGCTGCGCGCGCACCTGTACGTCGTTGTCAATGATGTCCTCAATGTTGAGCGGGCGCAGGACGTCCGTCACAAACTGCGGGTGCACGTACGCGTCGCGGATGCGCTTGTGCAGCAGCTGCCGCACCGTCCCCTCGAACTTGGGGCTGATCTTCTGGGGCTTGTACGACACGCTGAGCGTGGGCACGCCCAGCGAGTCGGCCTGTGCAGCGATGGCACAGCAGCAGGGGTAGGTAGGTGTTGGTGGCGAGCTGGCAGCGCGTGCAGAGTGTGGTGTGGCCGGACGCGTCCACATAGGTGCAGGATGATGCTAGCAGCAGGGCTTGGTGGGCGCGGGCCACTGTGCTACAGTGTCGGCTGCCCCCCGCGGAAGACCAGTTGATGCAATTGCAAGCACGCCAGCGCCATGCATGGCATCCAACCCAGTAGCGTGTGTATAATTCGCCCCTGTTGTTGACATGTTGTGCTTGCCTCGTGCTTGCGAACGACAAACCAATACTAGGCAGGCAAGCACTGTTCTGCTGCCTCACAGAGGCGCAAGCTTGCAAATCCACCCACGTTACAGTTACACTTTTTCCACGAAAAAGACGCTTCTTCACTTGCGCGCCACACGCGCATGGGTGCACCTTGTCCATGTCGCCTTCTGCCTCCGCATCAGCTTGCTCGTCAGACTTTAGCAGTCCCGCGAGCATGCGGATGAAAGTGGTCTTGCCGGTACCATTCTCCCCCAGCAACACCTGATCACATGCACGCATGGAGGTGTAAAGGCGCCCCTGTTAGACTGATGCAAAGTGCCTCCTGTGGACCAGGGCATGGTGCCATGTTTGTGAGCAGTGTTTTGTGTGCTGGTTTGCTCTGCAGCATACAAGTGTCCTCGGTAGTGCAGCACTTCGGTGCCCATGTGCCATGCAGCCTGCGCTGTGGAAGCGGCGACCGCAGCACAGCATGCCTGCTAGCATGCTCACCGGACACAATGAACGTACAGCACCCCAAAACCAGCAACCCCACCGCCAACACTATCGGTATCCACCACGTGGTCGGTGCGTGCGCTTCACCAGCGACATTCAAGCAGTGCACACCAAGTGCTCCAGCTGTTGCTGCGGCATATTGTGAGGCATGAACGTAAAGGCCCCGTCATCAGCACACGCCCGCTCACCCCGCAACCGGCCCTGTGTGCGCAGTGCAAAGCGCGCCAAATACCACCCAGCAGCGGCTGCAGGCCAGACCTGCCCGTGCGCCACAGGGCTGATCTTGGCAGCACTGCCGTCTAGTCCTAATGGCCCCGTTGTCAACACACGCCGCGTACACAAACAAGCGCCGTCTGTGCAACTGCGCCAACTAACACCCAGCAGTGAGGCACCAGCTGCCGCCACAGCGGCGCTCACCAAAATGTCCGAGTCCTAATGCCTCCATTACCAGCACGCGTCAACGCACCCCGGAAACAGGCGCCGTGTACACGTGCATCCGCGCCAAATAACACCCAGCAGCGGCCCAGATATCACCCAGCAGTGGCCCAAATAAAACCCAGCACCGGCTCAAATAACACCCAGCAGAGGGCCCGATAACACCCGGCAGAGGGCCCACGGCAGCTGCCACAGCGGCGCTCACCAAAATCTCCGAGTCGGTGAAGGAGCCCGCCTCGACGTGCAGAATGAACTGCGCGCCGGAGGGCGACTTCATGGTCTTGGTCATGCAGGGGTAGTTGTAGAGGGCCGTGGAGTCGCTCTGGCCCAGCTCCTCCGCCGTCATGGTCATCTTAAAGTCCAGGGACGTGTCGCGGAACCGCAGGTTCTCCGTTGGGACGAAGCCCGCCAGGAACACGTTGATGCCCTCGCGCACGCTGAAAGGCATGGTCACCACGCCGTACGCACTGCGAGGTGCGGCAGGGGGGGGGAGCGGCAAGCGAGGTTTATCATGGCTGACTGCATCACTGGCGCGTGTGGGTGGAATTGGCGGTGCCGGTGCCACTGTAGGCGGTCAGCGCGCCAGCTGCGCAATGCCTGTTGTGCCTCACAGTTGTACGCAGTGCTGCAAGTTGTGCGGGCTGGTTGTGCATGCAGCGATGGCACCGGCGTCTGCTGCTGCCCCACTTCTACGGCCGCACCTGCACTGCCAGTTACACAAACGAGCCCCTGCCACGCCCCTGCAATCTCTGCTCTGCATTGCTCGCAAACTGCTGAGCGGGACGGGCACAGACAGCTGCTCAGCACAGTAGCTTCTGAACACAGTAGCTGCTGAGCACAGTGGCTGCTGAGCGCAGACAGATGCTGAGCACACACAGATGCTGAGCACAGATAGCTGCTGAGCACAGACAGCTGCTGAGCACACCAGCTGCTGCGCACACAACCTGCTGCGCACACAACCTGCTGAGCACGCACTCACCTGGGCGTCCCGTACAGGCAGCAGATGAAGTCGCTGAGGTAGTCGAGAACAGCCAGGTCGTGCTCCACCACGAGCACGTAGCGCTGTGCGGCGTCCGCGCCTGTGCTGATGTCGACCACCTCGCGAATCGTTGACGCCGCACGCAGGCGCTGCTTCACATCCAGGTATGAGCTGGGCTCATCAAACATGTACACATCCTGCCAGGGGGGAGGGGGGGGGGGGACGGGGGGGCTCTGCTGAGCAATCCTAACGAAATGTGCAGTCGCGCCTGGCACGGCAGCTCCCGTCACTTGACACCAAGTGCTCCCGTCACTTGACACCAAGTGCAACCTAAAGCGCTGTCAGCTCATTTTTTGCACTGCGATCAATGGGGCGGCGGTGCTTAAATGGCCCTTGGGCAGCCAGAGCCGCAGTACTGCTCGGGGGACGACTTGGCGACAGCGCGTGAGGCCTTTAGCTCGCCAGCACTGGTGGCAGTGCTCTAGGGCTGGAAGGTCAGCCAAGGTGGTGGCAACTGCTGATGTTGCGCTGCCGTGGCGCATTGCCACAGCGCAGGACACTTTGCTATTACACTGCCGTGGTGCACAAAGCCTGCAGGAAGATTTTGGGGTACACCACAGAGGGGTGACATTCGTGGTGCCCCCACGCGCACCACTGTGCTGGTGACACGATGACTACGATGAGGTATAGAGGACACGCACATACCGGAAGCGCACATGTTATTCATACTTCAAATTAGCAGTACTCACATGTATAGATAAGTACAAATACTGTTTAAAAAAAATCGTGTGACATACTCTTTTGAACCTCACTCACTCCCTGCTGTTCATGTGGTGCACAAGCAGCTAAAGAGCGCGTCCAGTTCGCAGCCACGCAGACCCTCCACAGCAGTTATGGCAAAGTGTTCACATTAGTTTATATTACACGCCCAAGGTGTAATAGCCCTGTGCACATGGCGTGCACAACTGGAAAAAGCACAATCAAGCATGCTGTTCTCCTGTTGGCTAACCGACAAGACCGCGTTGCTCAGCACTACGACAGCTGATGTAAGGTCAGCATGTTGCTAAAGCAACGCTGGTGGACCACTGTCCCATGACTAAGTACACACGTGCGCACCTTTCAGTTTGGCACTTGGTATCAACTGATGCAACTGCAGCACATGCGCACCCTCACTGCAGGCTACTAGTAGTACAAAACACACACACCAGTACACACAGGTGCTCTGTGAGTTGCCAAGAAGCATACCCATTCTACCAACCGCAACCTTGCTTGAAACGCCATACGGTTCACTGAGCCAACATCATTGCCATCTGCAGTGTGACTGGAAACACACCATGCAGCACACAATCACCTGGCAGCAGCCTACGTTCGTGCCCACTCGTGCGCCCTGTACACGTGTGTGGTGCAAATCACGCGGCTGCAGTAAAAAATGTGACAGGGTGAGCACTACCGTGCGCTCGAAATTAAGTGTGCTTTGACGTAGTGTGTTACGCGGTTTATTGCGAAATCTGAAGGCCTTTTACCGATCACATGATTGCTGCCATATATATATGACTGATACCGCCAATTGATGAGGTGCAGGTGTCACTTTGGTACGGGGTGTGAGGGGGTTGACATTACCCGCACTAATTCACCAGTGCACTGTATGTATATGAAAACTCATCTAGGAGCGATAAACTCTAGGTCTCCTCACCGGTAGGGGCCATCACCGTGCACTGTATGTATATATACAGTGCACTTCATATTAAAGTATACATAATCTATGCAGTACACCAATGAGTGTGAAATCGCGGTACCTTTAAGTATCATACTCCTAGTACATTTTTTTAAAACCATAAGTGATTCGTTGTGTGTGCGGTAACTGTGCTCGCAAGCGGTACTTGGTTTGTGGGCAGCTTAGGCCACGTCACACGGCAGTAGTACCGTGACAGTACTCAAACCGCATCACAAAAAAAGTGGCGCACAGCCCACACTGCACTCACCGCCTTCTGCACCGCCACCACCGCAATGGCAAACCGCTGCAGCTCCCCTCCAGACAGCACCGTGATGTCGCGGTCCTGCGCAGCGCAAGCACAAAAGGCGGTTACACAAAAACAGCTACAAAAGCCTTCCCAAGCACAGACCTGCCGTAGCTGCGTGACCCACACAAGGGGTCCAGCACAGCACACGGCAGCCACGCACGCACATTTTCATCACTGCCCACTGTGTAGAAGCACCGTTCGTGCGCCATGGCTGCCTGCCACGTGTTAGCTGCCGCCTGTTGCGCCAGCACCGCAGCGGCAGCGGTACCACAGGGGATGCGGCTACGGAGGAGCGATGCTGCCGGGCAGCAGCGGGCACAGGCAGGGCAGGGCTGAGTGGCGCTGAGCAGCCGCTCCGATGCAGCTCCGGCACGCATCACGCAAATTTGTGCGCACGCGCTTGGTCACTGGTGTGGGGCCTAACACAAGCCATGCTTGCTGTCCGCACACGCTGCTGGGCAACAAGGTGCGGCATGCGCGCATGACACATCTTGTGCTGGTGTTGACACACAAAAAACATGATGACGTGCTGCTGCTGAAGGCTGTGGACGCCCAAAAGCACACGGGAATAATATCCAGTCCCATTGAAAATATCAGGCAATTGCCCAGCAATACTTTCTATTACTACAGTAGCAGTAGTTGCAAAATAGGCGAAGAGACACACCCACCATGACGTGCCGCAGGTCCATTTCATCGATGAGCCTCTCCACGTTGTCCCGCTCGTTCTTGTTGATCAGTATCTCGCGCACCTTGCCACGCACCGCCTGGGGGATGTGGTCCACGTACTGCGGCTTGATGATGGCCTGCTCAGCAGACACCAAACCCATAGCACACACCACATGAAACCCCTGTTAATGACAAAGTTGTGGTCCACGTACTGCGGCTTGATGATGGCCTGCTCAGCACACACCAAACCAATAGCACATTTCACATGAAATCCCTATCAATGACCCAAAATCTATTCAGCACCATTCCCTGTGCCCGCGACAGGCCGCTGCACCCCAGCTGTGCTGGCAAACACCCCCACGGCACATGCACAAACACATGCAACCTCCACTAGTGGTGGCGGCTTTGCTACTCTCCCAGCAGTTAGCATCACACACGTCCAGTCGTCCGCCTTGTCAGCTGCCGCCGCTCCCGCCACTCCTCACCACCAGC
>JAULBY010011869.1:0-23592 GCA_032358315.1 Ophiocytium majus | reverse complement strand
CAGTTGAAGTTGTAACTTTTGACCATATGGTTCGATTTTGAATCAAAATTGACAGGTCGACGCCAATTTTGAAGGGCCACAAGGGGAGAGGCCTCCAATTTTTCGTATGAGGCCATGTTGAGGTACCTTACTTAAGAAAAACTGTCGTTTCGACTTTTGAGTGTTCGTTTCGACTTTCTGAGAGTTACTGCTGCCGACGGCGGAGGTGCCGCGCTCACACACAGTGCCAGAGGTTACCTACGCGCATCTGGCTATGCCAGGCGAGCATAAGCAAGGGAGAAAGCGTTCTCACAGGCTTTGGCTGCAACATGTTACAACAACAACCGTGGCTCGGTGCTGCCGCGATCGCCTGGCGGCGGACAGCAGGTGCTTATGCGGTATCTACGCAGTGTACTACTAGTAGACGCTGGTAAAAGAGCTCTTATACTGTAGCATGCAAGGTGGCCGTCGTGTGAACGCTGCACCAGCTCGCAGCCGGTGGGCTTCTGCGTGCGCTGCCGAACGTCCCAACAACCCTTTAAGGCCACTGTGTGACAGCTGCTCCGACAGCGTAGGGTCCGTAGGAGGCAGCTGTAGCATCAGATTGAGAAAAACTACAGCGATACTAAGCTCATGTCGAAACGTATTTAAACCTGGTCAAGTTTCATTCTGTGTGCCTGTGCAATATTGTTTACTACGTGTGCATCATGGTCGCGTTCATACATGCATTGCCTATCGTGCTCCCTGCCGTGAAGTCCAACTTTGCCCACCCTTGCAAGCATGCTGCATGCACATGCGCATTCGCTTTCACACTCAACACTTGCGTACCAGCTTCGAGCACCCAAATAACATCGGTTATCAAGTACCATGCATGACAGTAGTTACTTATTACCAGATTTGCTGTCACAGTACCTCCTGGCATGTGGAGCCGGCCCCGCCGAGTCCAAAGTATCCCGGCTTGCAGGGGTAGCAGACGGAGTCCACAACGCCAAGCCCAAAGTCGCACACTGTGGCACACACAGACACACAGGCAAGGGGCAAGGAAGGTGTTTTGTCACCTGAGCCAACACCGCGGCTGGCCTGTTTTTTAAGCTAGTTGATAGGACAGGCGGGACGGTCACCACCAAGCGCTGGCAGTTGTCGGAGTGTGGTTGCACGAAGCCAATCCTGGTGGCTGTGCCTTCTTAGTACTGACTTTGGAATCCATGTGAGCCCAAGAACAGTTATTCGCATGTTATGGCTTAATTTCAGTGCCACCTGCTTGCGGGGGCACAGCTCCGTGTGCGTCCGCGTTGTAAAAACTGCGTAAGGAGGTCGACGTAGCAATGACTGACAACGTGCACTTCAAGTATATGGCAGTCACTGATGGCATGCACACCAAAAGGATGCAGACATAATCCATGCGACGCCGCACTGCCAGCAGCCTGACAGCACGACCTAGCCCAATGTTTTGCAGCAGCTGCGACTAGTCTCTCACTTCACTGTGAGGTGTGCACTGCTGGTTTCGAACCACGTCATCATTATAATACCTGTGCAACCGCTGCTGCCCTCTGCCAAGTTGGAGGATCCACTTGGACAGTCACTGCATGTGGTGTTGTAACCAGAAGCCCAGCCGAAACTGTAGGTGGAGACGGGGCATTTGGAGCAAATTCCTGCCACCAGCGCTGTGCCAGCAAGGCAGTCTGTGGGGCGGTCGCGCAGCAGATGTGGAACCACGTGTGTGACAACAGAAGGCAAGAAGTAAGGCATCACAAACGTAGCGACGTTTCGGTTGAACAAAATATTTGCTTGCGCTACATACACACATGGTTCCGTACAGGTTCGTCACCGGCAGAACATAGCACATTGGTCAGCGTATTGTATTCTTCAGGCTGGTGTTACATTCAAATCCTACAAGTGTGTGCACAAGCATGCTGGTGCCACAAACAGATCCTACAGGCAAAAGGTGTGTGTGCACAAGCGCACCATTTGATGAAGAGGTGTATTGTGAGGTGGCACTGACTCCACGAGGTCAATAATCAGCAAGCACCACTTCATGCCCAGGGTAACGCTTACATCTGCACTCGCTGGCGCCGCTGGCTGCAACCGCCAGATCTTCACCGCCGCAATCAGTGCAGGTGGCATCCAGCCCGCCTGCGCTATGGCTGCCTGGGTTGCATGCAGTGCAGTAAAAATCCGCAGCCGCCTTGCCATAGCCGGCCTCGCACTCTGCAAGCACAACAAAGGTGGTGTCCTTGTCACAGTTCTGAACTAAGTTAAACCAAATTCAACGGTTGAACGTATTTCACTACATTACATGCCGTTGGCGGGCTGCCAAACTCGAAAAACCGCAATATACTCAGTCTGACTTTGTTGTACGATGTCGGAATTGAGGTGACACTGGTAGGTAAAGTACCACCTGCTCAGTGTCACGCTATTCTGTATGAATCACAGCATGGTGTTTGCCCGCAGGCAGCATAATGATGACTGAAGTGAACAGCTGTGACCAGCTGGTGTGGCCCGTGCGGGAGGGCCTTACGCTACATTAGGTCACTCATCCACAGGATGGGGTAAATGCCTACAGACGAGGTGCGGTTGACGGCGTTGAGCTGCAAAGGCGTGTGTGCAAGCGCGTACGGCACTGAGTCACGGTGTATGCGCACCGTTGCAGTTGGGCCTGCCGGGGCCTGAGTTGCCAGAGCCGTATGGGCAGATCTGGCACTTAGCACCATTCCCGCCTGGTGAATACCAGCCCACGTCGCACAACACGCCGACCGCACCAGGTCCTACCATGCCATACCCTTGGCCACACACTGCTCAGGCAGAGCATGGAGGCAAGCGACATGGCAGCAAAGTGTATGCAGCACATGGCTGAGGTTGGCCCGCAGCATTTGCGGCAGCTGCGGTGATACGCTCATTCATGGGTGTGCAGGTCACTATATAAACGCATGTGCCCACCTAAAGGGGTGTATGGAGGGAACGAGGCGTTATAGACCCCATTGTGCCTGCGGTAAGGGACGCAAAGTTGTACCACAAAACCCACATAAACAGCATGTATCGGGCCCGGCACTGATGCCCCGGGTCGCAAAGCGGCACGCAGTGCTGGCAGGAGATCATGTGTCAGCAGTTGTTAGACGTTGTCACATGGACCATGGTGTGTGCATATTGTGTACAGGTGTGCACATGGGATGCGCCATGGCCCGGTATACCTCAGGAAATGCGCTGGCTTTGCGCATGCAGACAATGTCATGTACTTTGGCAACCGATGTTTCTCACCTGAGCAGGCAGAACTTCCGGCAGCCGCATTGCTTGATCCCGCAGGACAGCTCTGGCAGGTCGCACCATATCCGCCAGTGGAGTAGAAGTTGTGCTGACACGTCTCGATAGTGAAGCCGTTTGGCGCCACCCCATGCCCAGGTTCACAATCTGGTAGAGGAAGCATACAACGGTGGTTCGGCACAATTTTGGGCTGGTGTGACAGTAGATACTTGTTAATGTAAATTCTGTACCAGAAGTGAAGTTAAAGCTCAGTCCACACAGCACACCACAGGCAGCCAGCATCAGGCAATGCACCTTGCTCTGCATGCGCACAATCATTCAGTGACATCAGATGCTACCCAACCACCCATTATCTGGTGCACTTAAACCCGCACGGTGTCCCCCCCATTGTCATGTTCCAGCAGCCACACCAGTGGTGTAATGCATTATATGCCACAGTGTCCAGTGCAATATGCGCTTTGATGACACTGTGTTCGGCAAGTAGTGCATCAGGCCCCCCCACACTCGGCCTGAGCGTTCCAGTAACCATCATTCAGGTGGCAGTTGAAGCTGCTAGTGCCAGGGCCCACAGAACCTAGGGCCCAGTACATCTACAAGCGCAGTGTGACTTTTACAGCCAGCTGCACGCTTACATGTTTGAGTGCACTGGGCTACACCGCTCTGGCAGACTGTGCAGGTAGTGCCATCGCCGCCGTCACTGTAGTAACCCAAAGGGCACAATGTGCATGCTGTTGCAGTTCCGCTGGAGACGCCATAACCAGCGGAACACACTGTCGATTGTAAGGCACAGACAGCAAAGGATGACGATCGCACATTCAGCCACGACAATTTCTCGTGTCCGACAGTCAGAGCTGGTGAACCTGGTGCCACCAGATGCACGGCTTCGCTGCAGCACTAAGCACAGCTAGACTAAGTGTCATCTGGGTGACAAAGCACATTCAATTTGGATGCGGCGCTGTGTGGCCGACCGGACGCGCATGCGCACGAGTGCAACAAGAGACTGGCAGCATGGACACTGTGAGATAAACATGGATTCTAGCACTGTCTAGCACTCCTGGACAACAATGTGTGCGTAGCATAGTGAAACAGCACGCCCACTGGCACTTAGACACCCAGCAGCTGGCCTTGATGCGCCACAACTGCGGACATCATAATAGTGCTTTTTCATACAGTGACGTGCAGCGGCATACCTGTGCACGAGCTGCTTGCGATCTGGGAGTTTGACGACCCAACAGGGCATGGTTCGCAAGTGGCGTCCACTCCTCCCAGAGCGAAGTAGTTGGTGGGACACGCCATGCACGCATCGTCATAAACCATGTACCCAGGGGAGCAGGCTGGAACAATTGGCGAAACCAATGCGAGGCACGGATGCGCAAGTGGCACCATAGCACAACATATTATGAAGTGCCTGCACAATAATATCATTATGGCATGGTTTCGCGACTATGGCCACCCACAGCTGTAGAGACTGCGGAGGTCGGGTAAGCAACTTAATGTTCGCTTGGGTGCTGTATGACTCTGATGCTGACGTCGGAACCCCAAATAGCATGTCACTGAGCCCAGTGGCACTCACTGTACAGGCTTCCCTTCGAGACTGAGTGAACACCCCGTGGCCACAGCAGGCATTCGAATTCTGTTGCCACGGTCGAAGGTGCCTAGCGGCAGTCAAAGCGATATGTCAGCTGGCACACCGGGTGCCACCGGTCCGCTCGTTCCGGTAAAACTCAGCCCTCTGAACTGAGTAACCAGGTCCAATGCCAATTTGCATGAATTCAACTCATTGCCTCCCACTTGTCATGCTTGGGCAAACAAGCACTGAGTCACTTGGCTGTCAAGATTGGTGGAACAGCATCTAGCAATTGGTCCAGTTACTGCACTGTCTTTTCGCTGCACCTGTTGCTGAGCACAAATCTGTGGTAACAGTGCCACTTACTGTGGCATGACGAGCTGCCTGCCGCACTGGTCGAAGACCCAGGTGGACACGGCTCGCAAGTGGCGAGATCGTTAGCTGACAGCTGCCATCCCTTGGAGAAGCTGTTTGCAGGACACTGTACACAGGAGCCCCCGCTCATACCATACCCTGGCAGGCACACTGGGAACACCATACGGGCACAACCAGGAACATGTGCACCACAATTATTGGCCACAAGATGGAATTGATGTCCCATTAGGGTCTGGCAGCACGTGCCGGCATGTTTGCTGATACCATACTTCTATACATGTAGTTGTTGCTGCGCACCTAAGTCATGCAGCTATGCACATGAAGTGAGTGACGTACTGCCCACCGCCGCTAACAAATTCACTAGCATGGTGGTATACACGTGGCGCAGACTCTCGGGGCAGAGGGAAGGGAGGCAGGCTGACGTGCACGACCGTCTGTGACAGTCACTCACAGTGACTGTGGTACCTCTGAATCAGCGCGGTGCCATGGAGTGTGGCCATGTTAGTGACTGTCACACTGTCACAGTGTGACAGTGCTCTGTGCGTAAGTAGGCTTACATGTACATGATGATGCGTTGCCAGTGCTGAATGACCCGGTACTACAAGGCACACACGCGGATGTGCCAACTCCAGCGGCGAAGGTACCCGGTTCACATGGTGAGCACGAGTAGTCGTTACGGTAGCCGGCGGTCAATAAGTAGCTGCCATAGCCTGCATCACAGACTGTAGAGACAGGCGGCGCAGAAGGTGGTGTTGTCAAGAGGTGTCAGAGGCACATGTCACACAAGGTCCTTATCAGGTGGTTGAAGGCGTGCCACGCACTTTATCAGCGATGGAAACAGAGACACCGTATGGAACCCCTACCAGCAATACCATCGTGGGGGTGTGACACAAGGTGCTCTCAGAGTGTCAAACCCAGGCATGCAGAACACCGGCGTGGTGCTGCCGTACCAGTGCATTGGGACAAGGACGTCGCTCCTAGGCCAGTTGTTGACAAGCTCCTATGACACGATGCGCAGGGAGTTGATGCACCGCCTGGCGAGTAGTAGCCGGTGGGGCAAATGGTGCATGCTCCGTTGATGTAGGAGCCGTGGCCAGCAGCACACACTGCATTGAAAGGACACGGCGGGTATGCAACAAAATTTGGGTTATAGTTGCGCCGCTAAACACATGCTGCTGAACATCTGCTGCACAATGGGCGCCGCCATCTACACACTGGCACTGGCACATCCGATGAGTCACTGAGAGGCAACGTATGAAGCCCTGGGGTTCAAGGGACAAGCCTGGCCCACAGGGATTACGATGATCATGGTGTCAGAATTGGGTGGGACTGCATGCAGGCCTGTCCTAGTGTTTCAACGATTCCTTTTCACCCAGCGACATCATGAGTGAACCAGCCCATGCGGACAATCACCACCCTGACACCTGTGGTGCAGCTGTACACGGTGCAGTGGTGCCTGATGATCCTGGTGTATATGGCATTGCCCCTAAGGTGCAACCCGGGAAACTAGCAACAACCGATTTTGCGCCACCGTAGGTACTTGCCATTGCACTGCGCTGAAGACGTGGATCCAGTGCCTGACGTTGAAAGGCTTGACCCGCATGCCGAGCAGGCACCTGTTGTCCCCGCTGCTGCGTAGGTGCCTTGGCTGCAGATGGTGCAAAGTCCGCCAGAGTAGCTTCCATAGCCCGCAGCACAAACTGGCGAGCGTAGTAGAGCACACAGGTATCGCACACGCTGGACATTATGATGACAGGTTTATCTCAGCTAAACAGAAGACGTCTTCACTCAGCACAAGCCCGTCGGCAAGTCGGACCTCTGTTCCAGCACCTCTGGTACAGGACGCAGTCGAAAAGCTGCAACTGCCATGACAGCATGTGTTGTGCGCATACAAATGCCATTGATGTGTCCCTGGTTATGCCATACAAACGAAGGTGCAGCATGTGCGCCACGAGACCAGGCGATTCGGATCGGACCTCAGAATCTGAGAGTCGGCGCTGTGGTGCACAGTGACTGCAAGTTGCCTCACACACGCTCGCTCCCCCAGATGCTGTAGCATGCTCACCATTACACTGTGCCAATGATGCAGAGCCGGTCGAGGGTGTAATGGTGCTTGTTGTACATGCAGTGCATGCAACCGTTGTGCCACCGGCCGCGTAGTAGCCCACCGTGCATATCGTGCACGCTCCGCCACTGTAGGATCCATACCCCGCAGCACACACTAGGACAATGTGGGAAAGGCGAAGCAAGGTAACATGGGTATGAGTGAGTGGGTGTCTCGTGTGCAATTCACAGCACCGGTTCTTGGTTTTGCTGCCCGAATACGGCCGCTGGTCTGCCGGTCCGGGACACCAATTTGTTCACGCGGACCACAGTGACTGTGGTGCTGCAGATACGGCAACCACATTCGGCAATGCGCAAATACCATAATAGTACTACTGTAGTAGTATGTGGGCAGCTCGCAAGGCTGCGTTGCTGACAGGGCTTGCGCTCTGCTTACCTGTGCACTCTGCAGATGTTGTGGCCCCTGTGCTGGCTGTTGACAACCCCGTGCTACAGGCGGTACAGGCCGCAGCTGACCCTCCTGCAGCATAGGTGCCTTGTGCACAGATGGTGCAGGCTCCAGCAGAATAGTCCCCATAGCCGGCGGCACACACTGTCAATTTGCAGGCGGTGGGGGCAACAATTGCTTGAGTCGCAAGTGTCTAGCAGTGAGCTGGAGCTGTGGGTGACATGCTACCCGTGAAAGCGAAGGTGGGACTTCGAGACAACTGTGGCAGCGCGCCATGCCGAGCAAGAAAAGGCGCATGATGAGGCAAACTTTTAGCTGCTGCCTCACTGGGCATCTGGTCCAGCCGCTGCCGCAGAAGCTTTGCAGCAGCAATGTGTACGGCTTGGCAATGCGTCACCGAGCCTAGACACACAAGAGGCTCAGCATCGGCGACGGCATTTGATGGGCCAGGCGCCTTTTTGCTAGCACTGGCTGCGTGACCGTGGGTTGCAGCTGCCGTGCCAAGTGACTGGTGAATCAGCACGGAATCCGATCAAGTAGTTGTGCTGTACCTGAGCACGATGTTGAGCCAGTTGATGTGGTAGTAACGCCGGTGTTACAGACCGTGCAGGCCCCAGTGGTTCCCACTGTGGAGTGATAGCCCAGAGCACAAATCGTACATGCTCCGGCACTGTATGACCCGTACCCATCCGCGCACACTGCAAGTTCGTGTCATGGTTGGGGTGCAACACCAGCAGCAGCACATGGTAAGAGTTGAGGATAAACACTCACTGATGTGGCAATTGCCAGCCACTTCTACCGGTATTACGTTTAAATTTAAGACACACGCCGAATCTGCCAGCGTGAGTAAGGTGTTTTCCTGATAGTGGAGTCATAAAAAATATTTGCAGGCCTGCCGCAAGAAGGCGCTCACTTGCATGGACTCATTCTCAGGTACAGGAATGTCTGCCGGTGCGGCAGTGCAGGCAAATGTGACTGATCACAGTCAACAGGTACGGTAACCCTCAGCATGGCTCCAAGACTTGTGGAGAGCTAACCTGCTCACTCATTCATCCGACGCTGCAGTCTTGGCGCCACTGATATAGAATGGGTTCATCAAGGAACACATTTCACAAACTTGCCCGTACACTGCGCTGATGATGTAGCGCCTGTGCCGGCGGTCGACAGTCCTGTCCCGCAGGCCGTGCAGGTGGCAGTAGTGCCGCCAGCTGCGTAGGTGCCTTGTGCGCAGATGGTACAGGCTTCAGCAGAGTAGTTGCCGTACCCAGCAGCACACACTGGTTTAGAAGAGGGTCACACGGCAGCACAGCCAAACACAGGTGTGCGGGCGCACAGTAGTGCGGTCACGGAATGAAATGACATGGTATGGTCAGCAAGTCTTCTGACAAGGCATGACAGCTATGACGCATACATATGGATGTGCGCGGAGAAAGGCGGTCAATAAACAAGTGCACACTGAGTGTTCAACAACGTTTTCAAACCACATCATAATCACAAGTGTGCAGAGCATTAAATATATCACTGTGTCGCTGCTGCTGTGTCGGCACGGCCTTGCCTCCATACAGGCTTTCACACCTGCAGGCACCATAAACACACGGCATTGCACGCATGCAGCTGATGCTTGTAGCACTGAGCGCCATCATGCCCACAATACGAGATACCGACCCAAACTACATGTCTCACCTGGGCAAGAAGTGCTGCCGGCGGCCGTGTTGGTGACCCCAGTCGCACATACCGAGCATGCTGCAGTGCTGCCACCTGCAGAGTAGGATCCTATCGAGCACTGTGTACAGCTTCCAGCGCTGTAGGATCCGTACCCTGCCGCGCAAACTGCATACATATATGCAGCCATACACACACCAACACACAGCCAGCCAGCAGTGACAGCAGTGTGAGAACCAGTCAGTGCGCAAGTGTTGCTTGCACGCGGATTCCGAAATGGGGGTCGCGCATGTCGCGTACAGCATGGCCAGGCTTTGATATGACCATCGTGGTGGCATTGCAGGCCACGTGCGGATGGGCAAGACCCTGTGGGCGCACATGCCACTAGCCACAGATGTGTCGCTCCTGAACACGTGCAGCACAGTTACGAACTGCATCTTGTGACTCAGGCTGCTCCAAGTGCCAAAGCGCTCACCGGCGCAAGAGGTTGACCCAGTCGAAGTTGTGGTCACGCTTGGGGTACAGGCCGTGCATGCAGCTGTGGTGCTTCCGGCGGAGTAATATCCCACTGCACATATTGTGCATGCTCCGGCGAAATAGGTGCCATACCCTGCCTTACAGACTGACATCAGGTTGGCAGGAAGTGGCACGTGCAACGCATGATAGATCAGCGGTGGCCTGCCGACAAGGGGCTCACAGGCAGCAGCCGAGGCAGTAGTAGTAGCTAGCAGGTGCTGGTGATGCAGCGGCTGTAGCATGAGTTGGCCAAGACAGCTACTGCACCAGCGTGTACGCTTTCAAATCGCTGGCACGGTTTTGTCAACCATTACGGATGCGGCATTATACGTGCGAGCTGAGCACTCCCTGTGCTCAGGGCAAATGACCTGCTTACTGCATTGCCAAGGTTGGGAGTCCGAGAATTTGAGTTCAACGCTGTGCAACATAAGAGTATGGACACGGTCAGGCATGCGTTCCAGGGCTGCGGCACGGCAGGAAGGTGGCTGCTGCAGCATGACAATCGGCGGTGCTGCTACCAGGCATCTGCCCAAACGGCGGTAGCAGGCAGCACTTGCTTGCCAACATGCCCTAGCCACCTTGAAGCAGGCACTCACCACTACAGGCTGCCGATGAGGTCCCGCCCGTGGTGGTAGTGGTCACGGTCGTACCGCAGGCTGTGCATGCTACGGTACTGCCACCTGTGGAGTAGTAGCCCACTGCACATATCGTACACGCTCCGCCACTGTAGGATCCATACCCCACACCACAAACTACAAGGCGTGCAAGACACAGGAACACAGCAAGCACAGCTTTTAGCTCATCTGGGTGCCTGCGTAGCGGCGCTTGTGGGCCGCCACACCTGCCACCACCTATAACCTTCAACTTCGGCACGCCAGCTTGTTGAAGGGTGTAACTTATGGTGGCATTCACGATGAGATGAAGCTGCTGCACTGAATGGCATGCGCAGTCGGTGCACATGCGCACACGACTACGACAACACTGAAGCACACACGACCTGTTTGCAGTGTCTGTGAGAATTCTTCAGTGCAACAGGTTTTGGCACTTCGTGCATGACACTGTGTATGTTAGTGCGGGACGTACTTCTGTCAAGCGTACTCGAGTGACCTAAGCAGGGCGCAGCAAAAACCTCAAACCATGTGCGGGGGGGGGCGGCGTACAACGTACGCCGTCGCCCGCAGCCGCGATTGTGGCTCTGAATAACTGCAAGTTGTGTTTCCGCAATGTGTTATGGCGCAGGTTCTGAGGCGCAACCGGTCTGCTATGCAGCGGCCCAAGTTTGAGCACAGCATGCATGATATTAATCAATTGTGCAGTTGTCATGGTCGCCCGCGAGGGACAAGTTTTGAGTAGACTCACCATTACATGAAGCAGATGACGTCGAGCCTGTCGATGACGTAGTTACGCCGGTGGTGCAGGCTGTGCAGGCCCCAGTGGTCCCCCCTGTGGAGTAGTAGCCCACCGCACATATCGTACACACTCCAGCACTGTAGCTACCGTAGCCACCAGCACACACTGAAATGCATCCCAGGCACACAATCACAAGTGGGATGCATTGTCAGTCCTGCACCCATATGATGCTCTGCGCAGGGTACCTCATTGCGCATGTGCACGTAAACGACACCACAGTCACTGCAATCATGCCGCACTAATACTATGGACTAGCGTACACCGGATGACCATGGAACAGCGCGCAGGGCTCTGAAGTGACGCAAGCCGTGCGCGCACTCACCACTACACTGGGACGACGATGAGGACCCTGTACCAGAGGTGGTCACACTGGTGGCACAGGCTGTGCAGGCTGCTGTGGTCCCCCCTGCTGCATAAGTGCCTTGAGCACAGATGGAGCAACCTCCAGCGGAATACGTGCCGTACCCTGATGCACACACTGAGGAAAGCAAAGCGTTGTATGATGGCAGCACGTGTCCTTGGAAGTTAGCGCTAGCTACAGATGGGCTTAGGGCGAGGCACACCAACCCTGCGAACCCTCAGGCTGGCGCTTGGTATACACGAGCACATTGTGCGACTTAGAGGTGGGCCCAAGTCCGGAACACAGCAAGTCTTAGACACGCCCCCGTAATTAAGGGAGTTTCTGTAACATGAGTGAGCCAGCTGGGGTATGGTAAGTATGTAACGGACAACCGATGTGGTTGCCATTGCTCTGCTGAGCACCCACACGATTTCAACTTGTACTTCAAGAAGTAGTTATCAGGTTGACTTGAACCTGGCATAAATCTTGCCATATATGATGGCTGCCCACAAACATACGCAAACATACCAGCACCTGGTTCATTGGTGTGATAGAAAGCCTTCATCACATGGCCCCCTATCTTGTGAAGAGCATGCAAGGCTTACCATTGCACGAACCAGATGATGTTGAGCCTGTCGATGCCGTAGTCACACCAGTGGTGCAGGCTGTGCAGGCACCTGTGCCCCCCCCTGCGGAGTAGTAGCCCATTGCACATATCGTACACGCTCCGGCACTGTAGCTACCGTAGCCAGCAGCGCACACTGAAGCACATCCCAGGCACACAGTCACGAGTGTGGGGTGCATCTGTCAGTCCAGGATCAACAGATGAACCGCACCGGGTACTGCATTACGCTCCACGCAACCACTCCACAGTCAGCACTTGCTATCGTGCCAAGTGCTACAGTAGTACGGACCAGCGTCTATGACCATGCAAACGGCGCGCAGTGTTCTGATGTGACGCATGCCGTGCGCACTCACCACTACACTGGGACGACGATGAGGACCCTGTACCAGCGGTGGTCACACTGGTGGCACAGACTGTGCAGGCTGCTGTGGTCCCCCCTGCTGCATAACTGCCTTGAGCACAGATGGTGCAAGCCCCAGCAGAGTAGGCCCCGTACCCCGATGTACACACTGAGGACACCAACAGGTAGGTTCATGGCAGTGCACATCCTTGAGTAAGCGTTGGTTGGATGCGGGCGCTGGGTGTTGCGCGCTGGTATCATGAAAGATCTGGTGCTTGCTATCCACAAGAACATGGTACATGTAGCACAAAGAGGCGGGGCGAAATGCGTAAGGTCAGGTGGAGCTCACCGCTGCATGATGCCGATGAGGTGGAGCCAGTGGATGTGGTAGTAAGACCGGTGTTGCAGGCTGTGCAGGCCCCAATAGTGCCCACTGCGGAGTAGTAGCCCACAGCACATGTAGTACACGCTCCGGCACTGTAGGATCCGTACCCCGCAGCACAAACTAACAAATGTGAGCAAAAGCAGAGCATGGCATGGGTGAGACGTGCGTGCACCATGCAAAGCGCAGCCTGAGCCTGAGGTGGTGGTTTTGGCCGCATGAGAATGAACATGACCACTGGGTGTGCGAGACATGGAACACCACGAAAATGTGGACTACCATTTTGCATTCCCCTGCACTTACCACTGCACTGCGACGAAGATGTTGAGCCTGTGCTGGTCGTGGACAGTCCTGTCCCGCAGGCTGTGCAGGTGGCAGTGGTCCCACCGGCCGCATAGGTGCCTTGTGCACAGATGGTGCAGGCTCCGGCAGAGTAATTGCCGTAGCCGCCAGCGCACACTGGAGAGGGGGGTCACATAGCAGCAGAGCCGAAAAGGTTGACGTGCGCAAACAGAAACGACGGCAACATGGTCGGTAACTGCAAAGCGTGATGAGTGGATGCATGCATGCCATGGGTGGTCAGCAAGGACGCATAGCGATCTGTGCAACATGCAGGCTGCAGTACAGGCCATGGGTTCCAGGGAATATCCTAATGGTGGTGACTCAGGAGGAACCTCACCTGGGCAGGAGGTGCTGCCAGCAGCCGTGTTGGTGACCCCTGTTGCGCATGCTGAGCATGCCGCGGTGCTGCCACCTGCAGAGTAGGATCCTATCGAGCACTGTGTACAGCTTCCAGCGCTGTAGGATCCGTACCCTGCCGCGCAAACTGTATGCATGAGCCACGCAGACAACAAAATCCGTCCCCCCCGTGGTAGCAGCAGTGTGGAAACCAGTCAGCGCACATGTCACTGTGTCACTGAGGCACATGCCACAGTGTCGTTGATGCTCAGAAGTGGGGGTCGCCTAGGTCATGCAGTCATGTACTTTTTGAAGTATATTGTACCAGGCAGTAATGTGGTGACATTGAAGCCCAAATGTGGAGAGGCAACGTGAAGGCGCTGCATGCGCACATGCCACCAGTGGCCACAGATGTGTCGCTCCTAAATGCTGTGCAACACAGTGCCACGCGCCCCGCAAAAGCCGCATATTGTCAACTGCTGCAATTGGCGGAGTGGTGTCCAGCCTACTGCCGCCAAGGCCCAACACTGCACCTCCAAGGGGTGCAGTGCTGGTCCAATGGTTCCTGCTCCTGGCAGGCGGTGCTCAGCAACAAGTGCTGCTGCGGTAGACCTCGAGTCTCGGTGCTGAACTCCAGATTAATAACGGTCCTCCCCTGTCGCCACCCCCCCTGCCTTGCGGCACATTCCGCTCAGTGACCCCCCCACCCCCAACCGTTGCACGCCTCATCATCTGTGTTTGCACGTCATGCAGGGTGCTCTGCTGCCGCTAAGCAGAGTGGTGGAGAGGGAAGTTGCGTATGCCGAGGGCTGCACTGAACAAGCACAACAGACTGCGCGGCCACTCTCGCACTGGCCGCCATGTCCCGCCCCTCGTCCTCATCCCGGCAAGACGGGAATCGCAGCCATCGTTTCGCAGGGTGTGTGGGTGTGTCCATGTCTCACCGGTGCAGGTTGTTGCCCCCGTTGATGGTGTCGTCACGCTTGCGCTACAGGTGGAGCATGAGGCTGGGGTGCTTCCAGCGGAGTAAGAGCCCACTGCACATATTGTGCATGCTCCGGTGGAAAAGGTGCCATACCCTGCCTGACAGACTGACAACAGGTTGGCAGGACGTGACATTGAATGATAGATCGGCATTGATCTGCTGACACGGGGCGCGCAGGCAGCACACACTGCTCGCAGCTAGCAGCTGCTGAATGATGCAGACGCATAATCTGGCCAAGGCAGATACTGAAACAGTGTGTACGCTTTGCTGGCACAGTTCACGTTAATTAATATAATTGTGTGAACTATCACCGCTGCGGCACTATATGTGCGAGCACCCGCTGTCCTCATGACAAATGACCGGGTTGTATGGCATTGCCAAGGTTCATTGACTTCAGCGCCATGCAAAATCAGCGTGCATGCGGTGCGGGCATGGGCTCCAGGGCTGCAGCACGGCATCGAGGTGGCCGACAGCCGGCGGTGCTGCTAGTGGGCCCTGCGCACGCATCTGCCCATACGGTGGTAGCAGGCAGCGGTTGCTTGCTGGCATGCCTCAGGCAAGCATGTTCTCACCACTACACACTGCCAATGATGTCCCGCCCGTGGTGGTCGTGGTCACTGTGATACCGCAGGCTGTACATGCTGCGGTAGTGCCACCTGTGGAGTAGTATCCCACCGCGCATATCGCACACGCTCCGCCACTGTAGGATCCATACCCCACAGCGCACACTACGAGGCACACAAGACACAGGAACACAGCAGAGCACGGTTACTTCATGGGGGTGCATGCTTAGTAGCACTTGTGGGCCGCCACCACCTACCTTGGAAGACAACACCGCTTTCTATGTCATGATGTCATGCTCAACCGGTTGCAGGTCGTTATCTCATGTCGGCCGCATGACAGCATTCCGAGTTGTCGTTGTCGGTGCCTTATGAGGCATTATGGGGGGCGGCATGTGGTTGGGCACGTTGTGCTGGGCACGGTGCACGAACTTCAAGTACAAATTGAAATGAACTTCAAGAGCAATTTCAACAAGACATAAACTTCAACATGCCATAAAATTGAAGTTACTCTTGGAGTTTGTTCCAGATGGACATGAACTTCACACAGAGCAACTGCGACAAAAGGGCGTTTCGCATATGCTCAGCAGGTTTTGTGAGCGCGTAGGGGGCACTAGCTGGCAGCAGCTCACTTGCTGCACTTTCTGCGGGAGCAAGTGAGCTGCTGCTAGCGCACGCAGGCTAGGCCAGCGAAAACCCACCAACCATCCCCTCGCTGGCATAGGGGGGGGGAGCGGTGGGCAAGTTGTGCGGCACTTGGGGGGGGGGCTTTTGGGAGGGATTGGGGCTTGGGGCCCCAGGCCTAGGTGACTTTGGGCACATTGCACCACCCATGCCGCACACGGCTTGCGCCACGAGCAATACACTATGCCATGTTAGTGCTGTGTGTGTGTGTGTGTGTGTGTGTGTGTATGTTCTTGACACTCCACGGCTCTGCCTGCCAGCGTGCCCACAGAGGGCGAGCAAAAGTCCATTGTTTGCTGAACAACTTTGTATATAGAAGTATAAGGCAACTATACCTAAGTCATTTATTATTATAGTTAAGGCAACTATATAGGGCACAGTGGTACGTCACCTGCAATCACAAGTACAGCTTCAATTTGATTCAGCACAACTGAAAAGTCAAGAAAACATTCCCTTGATTTGTTGAATCACACCTATACTTCAGAAGTACTACAGTAGTATGTATACCAAGTACATCACTTCTGAAGTGTGAAGAACACACGGCGTGTACACGGCGCATTTACAGCGTTTAGCACCTTCGAATACATGAAAAAATTAAAAAATTACAAACTATATTTTCGAATGTTTGTGTGTGCACCTATGTACACATAGACACATAGGCATATTACAATCTGCTTGTACTTCAAAAGTACTTGAAGTACCTGGGTGGGTGTATACTTCGAACTTGGTACCACTGGTACTACACTTTGTCCGTACACACACTTTGTCGTGCATTTGATCCGTGTCATGGTTGCCAGTAAGCATGCTGGCATGCATATGTCATGGGCTCTTGCACGCCCCCAAGTGCAAATAAATAAAGCTACTGGTAGTATACATACTTCAGAAGTATGTACCATTGTCTTGCAACCCTTCCTCAGAGTGCTCACCCACCTTGACAGCAACGACCTGCGCCTGTGCCAGGCCGAGGTGCTTGTTCAGCGCGCGCGCCTCATCCTCCCTCTTGTTGAGCTCATTTGTCATCTCCATCATCTGTAAGAACATAACACAGCAGCGGCAGCGGCAGCGGTGGCGGCAGCGGCAGCGGCGGTGGCGGTGGCGGCAGCGGCGGCGGCGGCGGCGGCGGCGGCGGCGGCAGCGACGGCTGAGCAGCTGGCGCAGTCAGTGCCACGCCAGTCAATGCGACAGGAATTAGGTCCTCATGCTACCTTCTGACACATCTAGGGTTGGAAAACAGTGTCTTTGTGAAGGTGGTGCTGCACATGCGCGTTATGATTAAATAATAATACGCAGTCGACACTATGCCGCCCAGTGCAACAGGGGTACTGGTCCGGTTGCTGCCTTTCTGGACGCGTCGCAGCACACAACCAGCAGATGGAGTTGCATTGGCGCCACCCACACCTTGAGTGTGACCCTGACATAGCTCTCCCCCTGCGCATCCAGCTCCTTTCGCAGCGCCGCTCTGCCTGTGGACATATATGCACACACATACTTCAAGTTACATGTCATTCAGTATGTGCATTCTACACAGTACTTAACTTTGTACTTCTGAAGTATAGCACTTGGTACCCACCTTGAGCGTGACCCTGACGTAGCTCTCCCCCTGCGCGTCCAGCTCCTTGCGCAGCGCCGCAATCTGCTCCGCCTGCGCACGCATCACGGCACCGCCCGTGCCGCCACTGCCGCCACCGCCGCTGCCACCAGCGGCGCCGCTGCCGCTGCCGTGCAGCGCGCGTGACTGCAACGGGGCGTAAACCAGGCGGCACGGCACGCAGCGGGCACAGGTGTGGGTGGATAGAAATGTGTGGGGGGGGCGTAATTGCCACTTGGCAAAGAGCTTTAGAAGTAGTGAAGGAAAGCTATAAGGCTGCTAAGCCCAGATACTGCTGTGGCTGGGGCACAATGCCAGGCCGAAGCCTGTGGGGTGATTTGTCCACCCGGTGAAAAGGCGCCAGACAGCCCCCGCGCCTACACGCGCCTGTAGTATTTGCCTTGCAAACTGCAGAAAGTGTACTCAAAACTCTACATGCTCGTTTCTACTTGCGATAAATCCACTCCTAGGGGCGCCCAGGGCTACAAATGCTCAGTCGCTGGAGGGCTGCATGTGCCCGTTGTGTTCCAAAGCAGTCTAAAAAGAACTGGGGGGCGGTGCATGTTACTTAGGGAGCCACTCCAGCATCTATATGTGGGTGCGGGCGGGACGCACGATGGCGTGGGTGGCAGGAGACTGGGCGGGTGCCCAGGGGCTCCGAATGCTCAGGGGTTGACGCCTGCACTTAGCCAGGCCTGGCTTGGTGCGAGCAAGGCCAGCACCCCTGAACGCGACGTACACATGCTGCACACTTGTACACCACCACAGACTTCTGCATGGCACACCCGCTGTTCGAACAGGTGGACAAACCACCCCATGGCCTGGCATTTTGCCCCAGTCACGGCATTATCTGGGCTGGGCAACCCTTTAGGTTTCTCCCCCCCCCCAAATAACAGAGCAAAAAAATGGCCGTGGGTGCAACGGGAGTGTCCTTGCCCCGTGGCGACAGTGTAGAGCGTCGCCACACGGCCGCAAGTTCGGCCAGGCCGCCGCACTACCACTTGCCACACAGTAGTGCCGGCAGCGGGGGCAGTGAGACTGGCAAGCAGTCCGCACCTGCAGGGACACCGGCGTTGTAGCCCTGTATCACTTCCACTTCACACCTGCACCGTCTTTTAAGGCAGGCTACGCAGCCCAGGGACTGACACCCGGCGGGCGCTAACCCAACTGCGGCAATGCACAAGAGCTGCCGCCCCGCCATGCCAACCTAGCCGCCGCACTACCATTTACCACACACAGGCGCTGGCAGCGGCGAAAGCCCGCCTGTCAACCAGTCCCCACCTGCGGTGACGCCAGCGCCGCGGCAAATGATGATGGAGGAGGCAGCGGCAGCACGGCGACGGGGGGCGGCGGCGGGGGGCGCAGTGTTGCCTCCGTAAGCAGCTTCCTGAGTCCGCTGTACAGGTCGCGCCGCAGCTCCTCGGTGGCTACGCGCAGCGCGAGGACGCGTTCGGTGCCGCCACCGCAGTCGCTGTCGCCGCCGTCGTCGAGGGCTTCGGCATCGGCGGAGGAGGCGGCGGCGCGGTGGCGCAGCGTGACGCACAGCGGCTCTGACTGCTCGCCGACGTCGGGCACGAGCTTTGCCTGCGCGGCGGTGGAGGAGTGCGCGGGAGGGGTGGGGGATAAGGGTGCGGTTGCACAGAAACGCGCGCTGGCGGACGATATACTGCGTAGTACTACAGCGACCTTCAGTGCAAGCGGCCCAGAAACTAACACACAAATCGCTCCCCGGTAGAGCAGCCGAGAGCGCAGCGCACGTGCACTCACCCCCTGCTGCACCAGCAGCCCCGTGTCGACGGGCACTGGTCGGACCGCGTACCGCCAGATGAGATACGCTCCTCGCAGCTTGAATGCCAGCCGCGGCCGCGGGCAGTCATCATCCCCATGGGACGTGCCACCGTGAGGGTCGTCGGGGTCATCGTCGGCGCCGCCGATGTCCTCCAGGCGCATGACAGCGTCAACCTGCCACACGGGGGTGGTGTCGTCACATGTCACATGTCAGTGATGGGTCAGGGCGTGTAGCACACCTTGTGCTGAAGTACAACATGCTACTAGCACCTGGTACTGTTGGGAGTCCTCAGGCAGCATGTCGTCGGAGCCACCGATGTCCTGCAGGTGCATAACGGCGTGAGCCTGCAAGGTGGGGGCGTTGTGGCCCCATGTTACTAGTACTGTTGTGGTGGGTCAGGGCGTGTATAGCATGTTTATGCTGTCGGTGTTACCTTATAAATACAACCAAAATAAGAGTCTTGATCGGGATCGTCATCCGTGCCACCTGTCATGTCCTCCAGGCGCATGACGGCGTCCACCTGCAAGACGCGTGTTGTCATCACATTCCAGTACTACGGTGCACTCGCGACTTAGTTCGGGGTAGTGTCGCCCCCCTAGCACCCCGCACTAAAGCAGGACCCGCACTTAATCAAATAGGGCATTGTGTATCGTTTATGCAGAATCATGCGGTCTGTGACAGGTCTCTGCACCCCACACTGAGCCGCATATCGCACTAAATCAAAGCGAAGTAGATCGCGAGTGCACGCTGTACTGTTGTGACGGGGTTAGGGTGTGTACTCCTGAAGTATAGATACTGTAGATATTACATATTTCTCGAAGTAGTACATGATATATATTATACTCTGTAGTATATTTTATGTAGGTACGACCTTGTACCATACTTGTACTAAGTACACCCAAAATGCGGCGCATTTATTGGGACCGTGGTCCGCGCCACCCACGCCATCCAGGCGCATAACGGCGTCCACCTGCAAAACATCCATTTCAGTGCTCAATAGCATTTATCTTGGTCATTGCCACAAAGATAAAATCACTGGTACAAAATATACACTTATAAGCCAATTCAGCATTTCCACCTTTTTGTTGCGGCCCTCCCACACCATCACGTCCACGCCCTCCGTCAGCCTGCGCTTGATGGCCTGGCAGCGAGAAGAAAAATGAGACAAAAAGGAAACAGAAAAATGGGCCAAAATGCAGACATGAGCAGGCAGCAGCGCCAAAAACGCAAAAAAAAACATGGGAAAAATGGACCAAAATGCAGACATGAGCAGGCAGCAGCAGGCGCAGAAACCGCTCAGCCACCCCTGCAAAGCATGCCACGCACATGGTTGATTGGGAGGGTGTCCCCTGGGGCTGTACCCCACCAATGGAGGCAAGCAGGGGCAGACATGAGCGGGCGGCAGCCAGCGCACAAAACCACCGGCCATGCCTGCGAAGCGTGCCGCGCATGGCCCGGCACGTGCATGGTATGGGGGGGGGGGGGCTTGCGCTGCTGGCAGCATGTCCCCTAGGGTCCTATGGTGTGTACAATTGATTCATGTACCTAGTACTAACTAACTACGCAATTTGGTTTGCCCCTTCAAAAAGAGAGGAACAATGTATACTGCTAGTAATAAAAGCAAGATGCAACATGACTGCTCCCATCCGCAATTTCCCCTATGGCGTCCAGGAAAGGGGCGCCAGCGGTTGCGCTGCTGGCAGCATGTCCCCTAGGGCTCCAAGGTGCATGCGCTTGCGCTTCAAAACCGTGTGCTGCCAGCCGTGCACAGTGCGTGATGGTTCCCGCCCAGCACACGCCCCGGCACACAAGCATGGGTACGCCGTACATGCGCTTATGAGCAACTCAACCCTGTTTTTGCTGGACAGTGCGCCGACGTTACCGGGTTGTGCCGCCCCCTGCGCCATGCCGCGGCGCACACCACGAGGCAGTGTCAGAGCTCCGACTTTTTGTTCTATGCTGTACAATGGCGTGTGCATGCAAATTTACGGCTCACACACAGTATATGTACTTATGGTATTTGGTACCGGTATGAAAGTACGACTCTAGTACGCTTTACACCCTGGAACACCAGTGGGCCATCACGTACCATGAGGCAGCCTTGGAAGTTCGCCATGGTGTCGCGGTGCCGCCCGAGCACAATACTGTCAGTCATGCGCCGTATAAAATAGCGTGGTTACACAGACACGCGGCTTGTACGCCGTATTCACTTGTAGAACGGTGTATCATGTACAATGTGCATAATAGGTACGTACGCACACGCCATGCGTGGCATGCACTGTGAGGTGGTCTTTGACCCCCCCCGCGGTGTGTCAAGGCGCCGCCCGCGAAACAAAATGTCGTTACGCCCCATACAATGGCACACGTCGACGCACTACTTGAGGGATTTGATGTTTATAAAGAGACGCACGGCTTTGTGTGTATTCTGTGTGACACGAAAGTGCCGGCACGTTGCACACACGCCATGACCCGTCACGCACCATGCGGCGCTCTTCGAACTCCGCCATGGCGTCGCGTTGCCATCCGAACATAAAAGTTGTCGTCATGCTCTGTGTACACATAATGTACCTCTGAACTATGAAGGTATGTCACACACGTCATGCCGTGGCACGCACCATGAGGCGGTCTTCGAACTCCGCCATGGTGTCGCGGTGCCGCTCGCGCTGCTCCGGCGCCAGCGCAGGGCTGAGCGCGCCGCGGTCGATGAGCTCCTGGCTGGCAGACCCCTGCGCCGCACGCCTGCGGCAGACGCATATGGGTGGCCAGAGACGCAAAAACATGCTCAGCAGATGACGGCGCAGCGACGGGTAGGCGCATCAGATGTGCGGCGGAACAAACGCGTGACCAGGATTCAATGTGTACTTCATGCCGGTATGTACTCCTCGTGTACATGCATACACATACTTCAGGTATACCTCAAGAAAGGTATACTTTCAGAAGTACTTCAGACACATATGGGTGGCCAGAGGAGCAAACGTGCTCAGCAGAAGGCGTGCGCGTCTCGCAGCGTGCTTGGGGCACCGGCGCGCACCAGCGACACGCACGGCACATGGGTCATACTACTTCTTAAGTACTATACACAAGTATGTACTACTGAAGTATACCACAGTGTTAGTCCCACTGACGTGAAGTTGCGTGCTCAGCATTGGGCAGGAGGGGCTTCCTGGCCCGCGGGCCCCTGAGCTGCGCGCCTGCGCGCGGCGGCAGCGACAGGCGGGCGCGCAAGTGGCCGCAGGAGCAAACGTCCGCAGGAGCACGCGTGTGCTCAGGGTATATATATTTATATGCAACGGCAGCACTGTTCGTGTTGGTGCTTGGGGCACCGCCGCAAGATGTTTGAATCATGCACCTGTGAAGTTGCCTTCGTATGTGCCTGTGCCGGTGATCCTTGAGGTGCAACTCCAGGTGTACACACGTGTACGTCAAAGTATGTATCGGTACAACATACCACGAGGTCGTCACACAAAGTATGTGCATACATAGTGCTTCGGACATTTGCAGTATACACATACTTCGTGGAGTATATACCTAATTAAAGTATATACGAAGTACTTCTGAAGTATGTAATACATATCTAACGAAAATGGGCTCAGCGCGCCTCGGTCGATGAGCTCCTGGCTGGCGGACCCCTGAGCCGCACGTCTGGGCCAGTCGCAGATAGGTGCCCATATAAGACAGCATGTGCTCAGCAGTAAGCACGTGCGGCTGACATGCGCCCAGGCGCACAGGCGTCGCAGGGAAGACCTGGCGTACATGAATTTAGGAGGCATATATATATACATACATGCAGATACATATGCCAAATATAGCGCATACACGCAGCTTCCCGACAGCTGGTGTGGTGTGCACACGTGGCGCGTCCGCGTCGCGCTGGTGCCCCTGCATGGGTCGAACAATGCGAGAGTGAGTTATGACAAGCTTGTCTTAGAAGTGGTGATGGGTCCCAGGGTATAAAGTGTGCCCTGTGTGCCGTACAATGTATGTAAATGTGACATCTCAGGTACACAGATGATGCTGAGGAGTACATCGTTATACGGCAAACGTGCCGTATATACCATGGTATATACTTCAAAAGTATAGCATTTTGGGGCGTAGAAGTGTGTGGAAATACGCCGCTTTTTTAAAAAACGTACTTCAAAGTATAAGGTTTAGAATGCATTCTAGTACGCCGTGAACCACCACTACCTAAGCGCAAAAGCAGTGACAACATACTTCCAAGGTACAGACTCTCGCCACCCTGAACAAGGACCACACACCTGTGCTGGGGCCGCTGCAGCGGGCGCGGCGGCCCCTCCCCCCGCGGCACACCGCGCCCATCCCTGGGCCCCCCGCTCCCCCCCGC
>JAULBY010011858.1:0-23593 GCA_032358315.1 Ophiocytium majus | reverse complement strand
GTCTTCTTAAAGGCTACATCTACTAACCCTTTCTTTGTTCTTTTAATTCTCAATAGCATAGGATACTTCTTGACCAATTCATCAGATGTCTTGCTGTGCTTCTCTAGTCTGTCTGGGCTTGACAGACCTCCCTTGCCAAAGTATTTGGTCTTGAAACATATGTGGTTAAATCTCAGACACTTCTTCTCCTTCAGATAGTATTGGATGCTCCTATACTTGTCTTCATGAGATGGATTTACATTTACATCAAGAGTTAACTCAGGGTCTCTGGTATTCTTAATTATATAGAATGCACCTATCATACATTTTAAATCCGTAGTGATACTCTTGCTGTTGAACGAGAACATTATGTTGTCTACTGGGTAAGCACCACAGATTGACACTTGTTCCTGTCTCATCCTATCAATCATAGAGATAAGCATAGGTTCTAAATCTGTGATGACCTCTTTAGTCTTAGCACTCGTCGGTCTGTAGATCTGTTCCAGGTCATCATCCATGAAAACTATATGAACCCCTATAGGGAAATAGTTTTGGATAAATTCTCTCTGCTGCACCAGGCCTAGCTTACCAGAGACTATAGTATACCCTACGCATGATTCAGTATAGAGTGGTAGTTCTTCCTCTACTACAAAAATATATATGTTCTCCATTGGGATATTACCTTCTCTCAATGTAGCAAGTGTCTTTTTGGGTAGTTGGTCGGAGCGTTTGTAAGAGGGAATGGCAACTACGTAATCCATATATACTACTAGTAAAGTTGAAAATACTTAAGCCATATTAATTAATAATGTGGCTTAATTATGATGATAGATATGCTGTGTCTGAAGATGGCGAGGTGATGAACCGGAAGACTGGTCTTATTCTTAGTCCTGGTTCGGATAGAAAAGGTAGATTACATATATGTATTTATAATAAGAGTGTACATATACATAGGATGGTTGCTCTTAGATTTTGCCCTAAGATAGATTTACCAGGCTTGGAGGTAGATCACATCAATCGTGACTGTTCAGATAACAGAGCATCTAATCTTAGATGGGTATCTCATTCTCAAAATAACAGAAATAAGGAAGCATCTAATATCAGTAAAAATGGTAATAATTATAGAGTTAGATTTTATAAAGATAAACAAAAAATTTACTGTGAGACTTTCTCAAGCATGGAACTTGCCGTAGCAGCCAGAGACGCATTCAAGTTAACAGATGCCTATAAGTTATAGACCTACTGGTACAATGCCTTACGGATAGCACTGAAAGAGAAAGGGGCTTTGGCTTCTATGGCTTTTACGTCTGGGACATGAGACATGACACTCTTAGTTGTCTTCTCTGGGCCAACAGGAACTGGCGCAGGAGCCTCTGGAGTATTCTCAGTCTTGTTCTTTCTGAGCACCTTCTTGATGCTCTCCTTCTGCCCTGGCATCATGTTGGTGATAACCTGGTTGCCAGTCTCCTGTGTGGTAATCATGACGTTGTCATCAATCTTCTTGGTCTTACCTGTCGTAGAGAGAGCCTTTGGGCCCTTGACCTCTGGTAGAGCCTCTGCCTCCTCTACAATCTTGCTGCGACCCTTAGCGTCTGGTAGATTAGGTACATCAATCTTAGAAGTCTTGCTGGGTGATGGCTCAACTGGCTTAGCAGCCACTGTATTGACTTCCTCTGTCTTAGCACCATCGATAGGCCTAACATCCTCTCTGGCAGGCTTGTCTGCTAGAGGGTCTACTATCGCCTCCTTAGGGTCAACTTTGCCCTTCTTGTCCTTGCGGACCTTGCGTGGCTTCGGATCCGGAAGACCCTTCGCCTTAGCATCTTCTCTCGCAGCCTTGGTCTTCGCTCTGCCTTCAACTAGTCTCTTGAGTAGCGCAGCCTTCTTCTCTGGTGTAAGGGGAGCCATTGGTTCTATTAGTGGATATTATTTTTTATTGAGATGTTTAATAAAAGCCTCCCTGTGGACATCCACCGAAAGCCACTGCCTCTTGGAGATTTTACCAGATGGCTCTGTTGCGATGGCTCTCTCGATATATGGCTTTGCCTCTTGGACTGTCATGGGCCTCTTTGGTTCTACGTCCTTAACCAATCTGTCATGTAGGGGCACGTAGCCGGACTGAGCCATTAGACCCATAATCTGTTTGTATTCTTTGGAATTAGCACGGACCTCTCCGCCATTTGGGCACACTACCTTGTAGGCTTCTCCAAAGGTTAGAACCATTCTACTATATCTTATATTTTAATGAAATAGAAGACACCAAAGTTTGGTGGATTGGTTAACATGATATGATTGACTGCCACTCCTGAACCTCCTGGGATTGTGTAAGAGTATAGACCATTGGTATTGCCTGTAGTATATGAGTTTGTCGGGTCTCCTGACCTATTACCACCTACTAACTGTGGAGACCCTGCTCCACCAAGACCATAGCTGTGATTGTGAGAAGATGTCTGGTCAATAGCCTGACCCTGTCCTGGGCTACCAAGCTGAGCCTGGAGGTTATAGGTCGCACCAGGGTCGCTGGGTTGTCTTCCGATAAAGGGTGCTATGGTCGTAGTGCTCTCAGTCTGTAAGAGAGCAACACTGCTTCCTACGAATACTGGGAACGTATTAGATACTCCAGAGTTGTTCCAGACTATCACGAATGGGCATGTCCAACCATCACCTACACCGTTGTTGCTCAGTATCTTAGTGATTGTTCTGGTTCCAGTAGTCCCTGCGAAATTGAAAGTCATTCCTACGTAGACTTGGCCTGTCGTAGCAGTGACATACCAGCCGTTGTTCGTATCTGGATTGACACTGACACCATTGACAGTCACCGACTGGAAGGTGACCTGTGGAGAGTATGCGAACCCACTACCAGATGATGTATCCACTACTGAGCCAAAGGCTGCTCTGCCACGAGTGTCTGGCACTCTGAAAGATACTCCAGGAGTTCCACCCCATGTATTACCTATAGCGGCATACAGAGCAACATAGGGCGCACCAACAGAGTATGTTGAGCCGTCGCAGTATAGATAGCCTACTGGGACATTGGTCGGTCCTGTCAGACCAGACCCTCCAGGCCACATCATGAGAGACCCAGAGGGCACACCGAAGCCTGCTGGACTATATGGCACACCGTTAATTGAATTTAGATTGACGTTGTTCGCCGTGACGTTGTTGGTGACGTTGACGTTGTTGAGCACTGTCATGTTAGTCCCAACAGTCGCCGCACCATCAACTATCAAGTTAGTCCCAATATTCGCCTGACCAGCAACATTCAAGATACCGCCACACGTTATAGTCTGCCCAACAGTTAATGTGCTCATTCTCATACCAGGGTCAACAGTTATAGGATTGGTATAAGGAGGATATCTGGCAGCGATAGATGAGACAAAGAACCCACCTGTTTGCATGCCATCTGAGGCATCCACTCTGCTAGTAGTAAGACCAAACGAAATTAAAGACGCTCTGATATTAACCTGTGGTGTAGGTGTTGTGTCGTTTTGGTCATATATCTTATTACCAATTGTAATTATAGGGTTAGTATTAGGAGGAGGAGTTCCTATATCTCCAAGAGATATATAGTTTTCATTGAAGTAATTGACGATAGTGCTTTGTCTCATAGTCCAAATGCCAGGAAAAGGATTTACCCATTCTCCAAAGGACTGGATGGCCTTACCTGCTGCGCCATCAGCATTAGGCAAGTTGATAGGGTCGCTGACTGATCTTATAGCCCAATTGCCACCAAAGTTTTGGTTTGTAACTATAGTGCTTAGATTACCTGGAGTAGTTAATGGAGCGGCTGAGTTAGTTGTCAGAAACTTACTGCTCGTAGGCGCACCAGCGCCAAGAGTGCTGAACTGTAGCTGTGTAGTGCCGTTGACTGTCTGGAACTGCGTAGGGTTGAGACCACCAGATGTGCGAGACATGATGAGAGCACTCATTCCTGTAGCCAATCCTGCGGCACCCAGACCCACACCCATGGCATTAGCAGTCACTCCACCTACAAGACCACCAATTACTCCGCCAAGACCCAAGTCAAGATTGGGCGACAGAGTAGCATTGAAGGTCATGGTAGAGGTAAGTAGTTCTTTGGCTACTGTCACGATACTGGAGACTATAGGTGTAGTAGTGCCCCCAGGCGCATTTAGAGTTGAGAAATTGCCTACCAGAGAATTGAGAGTGCCTACATTCATGACATTGGTGCTGATGTTACCGCTGTTGATACTAGAGGCAGTAATGCTACTGACTGTCAGAGCATTAGGGAGACTAAAGGATGATACAGCCAATGTAGAGAATGTGCCTAAACTAGTGTTGAGCGTAGAACTATTGATAGTGCTGAATGATATAGTATTAGGCAGAGTAAAGCTGGATACGCTCAGTGTAGAGGCAGTGAAAAGAGACGTGTTGATAGTGGACGTAGTGAGTGATGAGACGGTAAAGGCTTGAGGAAGACTGAAGGATGACACGCTTAGTGTAGAGGCAGTGATGTTCTCAGAATTGATAGTAGAGGTAGTGATACTACTGACCGTCAGAGCGTTAGGCAGATTAAAGGATGATACATTCAATGTAGAGGTATTGAGTATCTGAGTGTTGATGAGTGGTGCTGCCACTGTCAGAGCGTTAAAGGTAGAGATGGCACCAGACTGAGCCTGGATGGTGCTGACTACTATGTTGTTGCCAATACTACCATCACTTGATGATACCGTAAGAGTAGAGAAGACTGCTCTGTTAGCATAAAGGTCATCATTGACCTCTACTATGTCTGAGTTGATTATAAATGAACTAATTCTATCAACATCCACGTAGCCAGTGTAAAATCTCATACTTTGTGGAGGGGCTCCAGGGCGACCTCTTGAAATATAACCTGCTGAACCTGCGTTGGCACTTGGAACTGTCACTTGGGGTCCAAAAATATGTATCCCACTGACGGCTAAGTCGTCATAGATTGTTCCTCCATTAGTCGTTACAGAAAGAACACTATCTAAAATGGGTTTGTTCACAGTCCTGGCTGATTTCATTTGTAGTTCTGTGGGTGGATAGGGACCTCCTGCCTGACGGTCAAAGGTTATCTGCGAACCATCATTATTGGGGTAGGGCGCATTGTTGTTGGTCATAATGATACCTCCAGATTGGTTCACTGTCATGGTAGACACCTGTAAGTTGTTCGGTGCTGGGCCTGACCCAGATTGAGCTGAGAGCCAGAGGGGGGTATCTGAGTTAGCATACACTCCAGTCTGGAGCACGGACATCTACATAGTATATATAATTTACGTACAGTATATCTGATTGGGCAACAGCTTGGTCAAGAACATCAGACCGTTGATGTTGTCTAAGACAATCCACTGGTAATTGCTCGTAGCCTCCTTGTACCATGCTATCTTCTCAGTCATCTTCATCTTTGTCGGAAGTGAACCCTGTAGGTAGTCTTTGATGTTGCGCTCAATCTCAGACGACGAGTTCATACGACCCAGGAACACCCAGTTGATGTTAGACCGAGCCATCTTATTAATCATAGTAGCCGTCTGAGCACAGATGATAGATGAGATACGAGAGTTTCTGTAGATACACATCAGACGCTTCATCTCAGGGTCCTCTCGCTTATCCGGAACGTCGTCTATAATGGCAAAGAATTCATAGTGATTCTTAGTCGCGTGGTTAATCTTATACATCTCCTTCAAGATCTCAGGATGGTAGAAATCTGAGATGGCACAAGATTTCTTGAGCATGTCGTATGCATCTGAGTTCAAGGAGTTAGACATGAGCACTGAGATATGGTTCTTGAAGTGCGTCTTATACAAGTAGTTCAAGATGGTCGTCTTACCGGAGCGCGTTGACCCACAGAGCACAAATGATACTCCGAACTTCGGATCCGGTAATTCAATTGAGCCAATGTTCAAGACTGGTAGTTGGATACCCCCAACGTTCTGAACTATAGCTTGGGAAATATAATTTGCCGTCTGGTGCTCCTGCTTGCTCTTTGGTTCATCGTCGTCTGATGAACTACTGGAATTGCTACCAACTGAATGAGACATCTATACTAATATATAGACAATATTTTCTATTAGCAATAGTAGATGCCCAACGAGATACCTGCCTTTCTCCAAGACTTCATGAACCACAGAAAGCACATGACCAAGCAAGACATGAACTCTCCTGCCGTCAAGAAATCAGAGGCACTGATGCCTGCTAAGGGCACTGCGGAAATTGAGATTGCCATCCAAGGTATTATAGAGAAGAAGCCCAAGAACAAGATAGTCAAGAAGTTCTTGGAGAGCCGTATCGAAGAGTTAAGCAAGGCTAAGATGAAGTAGTTCTATACTTTTCTTCGTATCTTTTGATTTCTGCTCTCAAACGAATAAGGTCTGGTTCTACTCTCAACTTATAGTGTATACCACAGACTATCAAGCCACCAAAGATGCTATATAACACTTTTGGCATATACCAGAGTTACGGTTGTTCTCCTTAACCGTCACCCATCTGAGATTAGATGCTTTGTTGTTCAGACGGTTCCGGTCAATGTGGTCAACCACTAGTCCATCTTGAGTTGGCCCAGGTAGAAACCGCTCAGCCACCAGACGGTGAACCTTACGGTGCTTCCCATGTAAGTCCACTCTCGCATAGCCCCTACGGTCATCTGATGGTCTCAAGATATGACCAGTCTTGACATTCATGACATATCCCTCATCTGAGACGGCGTATTGGGCATCCAGAGGCAACCACTTCATATTTCTCTGGTATCCGGAGAGATATGAATTGGTGTAAAAATACGCACCGCAAAAATTGAAAGTGCAGGGGTGCCCTTAGGTAGGCACACTAAGATGAGCCTCAGATATTCTAGATTTGGTCGTCGCAGAATGATGTCCAAGAGAGCCGAGGAGTTTATCTTGGACCATTGTCAAATCTTCTTTATGGGTCGTAATCTCTGGAAGAACTTTCTGAACCCATCTGAATTCAAGTTCATCATGATGTATTTCATAGACCCAGATGATGATAAGAAGTGGTCTTTGAGAGCCGAGGAATTATTCTATTTGCCCTGAGCAAACGCTCCGGAACCAAATGACCCACGCTCCTGCTTCGTAGCTCCACCATCTACACGGCTCATCTGGCCACCAAGACCAGGCGTCGTATCACGTCCTAGTCCACGGACAATACCATCGACCGTAGCAGGGCTTACACGACGAGCAAGACCACCTACGATGCCATCCATCAACGTGCCACCATGGTGCTTTTTTTCACCAGAAGCCTTGGTTTCCTTACGGTCAGAGTCTAAGTGCTTGGAGCCTTTCTTGGTTGACATTCTATACTGTAGGTATATTTTTTATTTTATAACCATTAACTGTTTCAACTTCGCCATTTTTTAGTTTATTCCAGTAGATCCCATTAGTCTTTAAGAACTTGAAAGCATCCCTTGTCTTATCAAACTCATAGTCAACACCATCCTTTGTAAGAGTAATTGCCTTACAGGGATACTGGAATGTTAGGTTCTTATGTATCTCTTGCTCGGAGTATGTCGCCCACTCAAGGTTAGATACACAGTTATTGGTCTTATCTTTGTCTTTATGGTTGACCGTAGGCTTACTGTCTGGATTAGGAATAAAGTGTAGGGCTACAAGACGATGAATGGTAAATGTCTTGGGACAGTTCTTGAGATACAAGTGAACTCCGAGATAAACTCCGCTTCTTACAGGCTGAAGAATAAGTTTGCTTCTCTTACTCCAGATATTACCGGCATCACTAACTCTGTATCCAGGATATCCTATGATGTCTTTCCACTGCTCCATGCTGCCGTAGCGTAATACAGCAAGTCAATTTTTAAATGAAATTTATTTTATTGGCGTCAAGTATAATGAACTCTGACTTAACAGAGAGCGTTCAAGCCAGTATCAGACCGGGCAGTATGGTCGACACATATTATTACGGCGAAAGCAACCTCGAGAAACAAGCCTATCCTGCCACGGTTAACACTCGCTTCGTCCAGAACTTCACGAACTTGGGTGCCGGCTCATCTCAATTCGTCATCAGTCCTCAGGGTGGTGTCTCAGACATCATCGCCCAGTTCGTTACGCCTGCGGTCTCTGGTGCCAACTACACGACACTTGCTCTTAACCAGGGCTGGGGCTATGCGCTCATCGCTCGTCTCTCAGTTCGCTATGGGTCATCTGCGCAATACTTCTTCTCAGGTGCGCAGATGTATCTCCAGAACCTTATCGATGCCGAGAACACGCAGAAGGCCGTTGACATCTCCACGCTTGGTGGCAATGCTCTTGCTGGTGCGGCGTGCGCCAACGCCTCTGCGTATGTCTACATCAAGCTTCCCCACAACTCTGTCCGTGCGTCCGGCAAACCCCTTCCTTTCCCCTCTGACCTCCTCGTCCAGCCCATTGTCGTAACGATTGAACTCTTGGCGTTCAACCAGGTTCTAGTCAACCAGAGCGCCACGGCTAACCTCAACATCACGGCTGGCTCAGCGTCTCTTGCGGCCGCCCAGCTCCAGGTCAAGCAGGAGATGATGACGGACAGCTCAGACCTCCTTGCTCGCCGTGTCGACATGAACTCCCACGCCTACACGCTACCCCTTATGTATTTCGCCCAACAGGAGACGACGGTCCAGGTCACGTCCACGTCAAACATCACGGACCTCCTAAGCGTCAATCTTACGGGTTTCCGTGCCGGTGAAGTCAAGAGCATCGTGCTCTGGCTCACGACGGCCGCCAACTCCACACCTGGCAACGGCAACTACGACCCTCTCCGCTTCCAGCCCATCAACGGAGTCACGCTCACATACAACGGCGAGATCTTCTCACGCTTCGATGTTGGCTCAGCGGCCCTCTGGAACCTCTCATGCGACGAGAAGACGCAGACGCTCCCTGCCTACAACTACCAGGCCTCTGGCTCAGTTGCGTCAGCCACGCAGGCCACGCCATGGGTCGACTGCCCTTTCGCCCAGGTCTGTGTCCCCTACGACAAAGAGATGAAGCTAATCCACGGCAAGCCCATCTTGAACGCTGTAGTCAACTTACAGTTCCAGGCGCCTGTCGCCTCCACGGCGTATGTCCTCCACGCCATGTATCTCTACAACGCCTCTCTCCTCTGCTCCAGAGGAAGTGCCGAGTATATCTTCTGAGCGCCTCGTGCTTATAAAATTGACACTATCATAAAAAATAATATAATTATTTTCTATGAAAGTATATGGTCTTGTAGACCCGGAAACAGATGAAATTATATATATTGGTAAGACTATAAACTCACTATCTTATAGACTTTCTGGTCATAAATGCGCTTCTCGTTCTTATAAAATTCCAATTCATATGTATATTCAAACTGTTGGTGAAGATAATATTAAAATAATTGAATTAGATACGGCATCAACTAACACAGAACTATTAGAGAAAGAACGTCAGTGGATACAGAAATGTAATCCAATATGTAATATAAAACATAAAGATTGGAGACTGCTACCTGATATGTCTGGCAATCCCTGAGCCTTAGTGGACTTTAACTGGCGCACCGTTCGCATCGAACATCCTGTCGAGAAGGTCATTGACGTAATCCTTTGTCTTGCGCTCAAAGGTTCCGTCAGGCTTCTTCATCAACATGATAAGATAGCCCTTCTTCTTGTCCTCGTCCCAGGCACACTGCGTGTAGAGCTTGCTCTTACCGATACGCTTGGGCTCTGAAAACTCCATCTTGATGTGCTGAGCTGTTGGCGCTCACGGCGTTCAATTTTTGCCGAAACGTCGAAAATTGAACGCCAAAAAATCTATATATTAGGTATACAATGGAAGACTGGGTCAAGAATACGCTCTACTCTGAACTTGTCGCTTCGCCCATCTGGCTCCACGCAGCCTTTACTCGTGATAGTGAGTTCCGTATTGACCAGAATGGTATCCGGCTAATCCACTACCTCGTAACGACCACAAGAGCCAAGTGCCCTTCTTGGGACCCTGAGATGATAAATTTATATATCAATATAGATGAGTATATGAAACTTGTAGAAGATGCCTGGACTGTCGCCAGAGATATGTGGCGAGAGCGTGGTGTTGTGGCACCCTAGAACATCCTCTCAGGACGCACGACACCTTTCTTATACAGATGAACCAGTCTTCCGTCGTTGTCATAGTATTGCCCAGTCTTATACTTATCATAATCATTCTCAACAAAGTCTACGGCCTCCTCCATACTATAACACGTCTTGCTCTTACAGTAGCCCTCTGGATATTTACATTGAGCATAGAACTTACCATGTGGTGCAGCGTAGATAAAGCGGCCCTGGATTGTATCTCCATTCTCAGCTTTGTAAAGACTGGTTCTGCTTTTCATCTGCTCTATATTACGGCAAGGCATTAAGCCCTTAAACAGGAGCATCGAATAATTCTTTAATAAGTTTCTCAGGAATTCTATACATATCATCTTTTGATTGATTTCTATAGACTGCTATACTCTTATCATGATTACCAGATTTAGGGATATAGAACATGGTAGGAGGTCCATGAACTCCATCATTAATATTACCACACTTCTTATCACACGTCTTACCCTGGTAATCCACAGCTGTCCAGATGCGCGTCTTTTTCTTGTATCCCCAATCAGAATACATACAGTAATCTACATCTGTAAAGGGAATGCCTAGCATGAATGGTCTATCTTTCAAGAGGCCAGTCTGGGGGTTCTCAATATACCAGCGCTCTGGTTGAAAGTAATCTATAATCTCAATGGTTCTCTGGACAATCTCATCTGCCATCTTAAGATTACGTGGAGCACGAGATATATATTTCATCTTAGAGTATTCAGTGCAGGGAGGGGAGGCCCAGATGGCATCAAAGTGTCCAGGGGGATATATCTTATAATTCCAAGACATTACATCTGAGACAACAGATGGCTCAAACTTCTCTAGGATATCTACAGACACAATCTCAGTATATCTGGAGCCAATAGCTTTAGAGACAGACTTGGTACCAGAAAAAAGTTCTAGTAGTCGGGTCATTATATTCTACAAAAGATTATATTCTCTATTAGATGAAACTAGTCTCTGTCAAGCCAGCAGGCGACGGTGTCCACAAGTATGCCGCTAAGTTCTCTAATGGAAGAGAGAAGACAACCAAGTTTGGCGCCGCAGGGATGGACGACTACACCAAGACCAAAGATAAGGAACAGAGAGCCAGGTATCTCCAGAGACACTCTAGGAACGAGAACTGGTCAGATCCAACGTCGGCTGGCTCACTATCCAAGCATCTGCTCTGGGGTGAGAGCACCAGTATGATGGCTAATCTCAGAGCATTTAGAAATAAGTTTAATCTCTAGTTGTAAGATATATGAGCCTCACTGATTTCTTGAAATCACGCGGGTTTCAAGAGTTTGAGGGTAATAGTCATCAAATCGTCAGACAGGGTCAAGAGTTGATTGCTCTGAGTAAGGGCAGAGTTAACGCCATGGAAATTGGCTTTAACGCAGGTCATTCTGCTGACACCTTTCTACGCTACAATCCAAATCTCAGACTTACCTCCTTTGACCTAGGTGAACATCCGTATGTTCTTACGGCCAAAGAATACATTGACAAAACTTATCCAAATAGACATACTTTAGTCTTGGGTAATTCTACGGTGACTGTTCCACTAAGCACGGACAAGTTTGATCTCATTTTTATTGATGGAGGACACGACTACGAGATAGCACAAGCAGATATCAGCAACTGTATGAAATTAGCAGACAAAGATACTCTTGTCATCATTGATGACACAATATATACAAGAGGATGGGAGGCTGGATGGACACTTGGTCCAACAAGAGCCTGGATTGACCGCTTATGTAATGGAACTATAAGAGGAATAGGTAGAAGTGAGTATTGTCCTGGAAGAGGAATGTCTTGGGGTAAATTCATTTAAAAATAATCTCTAAACTACAGATATAATGCCCTGCCAGAAGTGTAAGTCTGAAGATAGCCAGAAGGTTGAGATGCTCGGACGTCTACTCGAGATGTGTAGCCCATGCTTTGGTGAGCTGCTAGCACCCAAGGATAGTTCTCAGGTATTAGAGCACTACTTCACCACTCCGACAGAAGACCAAGCCGCTGCTATGGACGAGGCTGCGGCCTTTGGCATGAGACACCCCTGGGACCTTGTCTCAATCTTTTGGACCCACAAGAACGACGCGGGCCACCACTGCTTTACAATCAACTACACACCCAAAAATAAATAATATATCTTAGAGTATACCAATGGCACAGCCAACAGAACTACCAGAACTAGATGCTTCAGCGTTCCAACCTCTAGTGGAACACTTGAGCAAGCACAACATACCCATCAATAAATACAGAAAGGGAGTAGGCATTGGTCGCTCTCAGTGCTACGGCATGGTCCGTAAGCGCTCCATGGCCCCAGACCTCTCCAGATGCTCTTGGATGGACCCTAGGCTCCACTATCTGCTCATGAAATTTGCATTGATGTACATGCCCCCTGGGTTTACCTTTACCTCTGTTCAGGTCAACGACAGCTACATGTGCGAAGCCCATTTCGACAAGCACAACAGAGGCAACTCTTATATCGTGGCCTTCGGCTCTTATACTGGTGGAGAATTAGTCTTGAAGGAACCTGGCCCAAGGGGGGTCCCTGAGGACAAGGAGTATAATATCAGATGGAGACCCATGCTATTTGATGGCAGCAAGATAGAACACTATACCAAAGAGTTTACTGGGCGCAGATGGTCCATAGTATTCCACACTCTTGTTCCTCCTCCTAAGTTTCCCATGATTAGAAAGCTCGAGGACTACGAGGCAGTCTGTAAGGATGGCCAGTGGGTCATAGCATGGTACAGAGAAGGAGAACCCACGGCATACTTGAGCAAGAAGAATGGTCTGGCTCATCCTCTCAAAGGAAGAAAAAAAGTAGTGGAAAAGCCAGAGGTAGTGTATGATCTGAGGTTGACGGCAGCCCAGAATTTGATGGTCAATTCCAGAATACCAACTATACTTGAGACATCTGAGGAGATGGATGTTTAATCTACCTTCTGCTGAGATTGCTCATCATAACACTCTACATCCTCTTGAGTATTAAATACAAAGAGACCAGTGAACCATTTACCCTCTTTTGGACGTCCAAATCTGTCTGACATATATCTAACAAACTCAATTTGTGAATGTTTATTAGAACCAGTTAACTCAATCCAATATTTGTAAGCCCTCCACAAATCTAATATACTTGACTTCTCATCAGATGTCTTGTCTAAGCGAATTCTTTGGTCTACAAACTCGTTAAAAGATGAATTATCTAGATTTTTCTTTTCTTTCTCTAGCAAATCTATTTTCGTATCAAGTGCTTTGACTTCTATCAGAAGCTTGAACTTTTCATCATTAACCTTCTTAAGCATCTTAGTCACTGTATCAATATCTCCCATACTTGACGTAAGCACGACAGCCTACTCAATTTTTGGGTCATCCGACGCATCATCAAAATCCATAAGAGGAAGCCCAAGGAGACGTCTGATGTCATTCAGATGTCTAATTGCTCTTTCTTTCTTAACTGTTGATTCTGCCATGCGAACATCTCTAACCAGAGTATCATGATGCTTCGGATACAAAACCTTTACTCTTGATAATCCAGTATCCAATTGCTTCTGGTATGAAGGAAGAGTAGCCATTGCCCTTTCCTTTACTAGAAGAGCCTTCTCTATTTTAGCATCGAGCTGCTCAACCAAAGTATTCTTATTCTTGATAGTATCCTGAACTTTCTCAATCTCATAGACCAAGGAATATAACTTATCAGCCATGATATCTAGAAATACTTTCGGCCATTCAATTTTTGAATTACCCCCCCCCCCTTCTCAAAAAGAGAAAAAGATGGTTTTCATGACGAGAGAAAACAAAAAGAGAAAAGACCCAGTGCTTATGACGAGCAAGTAGTCAGGAAAATCCAGTAAATGAGAGACATCCTAGAATTCTAGATTCAACTTCAATTTGGAATCTAAAACTTGTACAACTAAAAGGAAACCACTTTGGTAAAATCCTGGACCTCCTAGAAATTCTTTCAAATGTACAATTCTTTCAATTTAGAGACAATTCTGAGATATCTGGGTTCATGAGCCACTTGGCTCAGGGATTTCTGGAGTTAAGGAAATCCTGCTCATCCTTAAACTCGAAAACCATCTTTTGTCTGTTTTGAAACACCCCCCCCCCCTCCTTAATATCCTGGGACCCCTAAAATTGAGCGACCTAAGGCCCTAGAATATTTATAATATTATAGTATGGCTCACCCTCCTCCTTCCTCTTCTACCTTGAACACCTACACTCGTTGTATTGCTCAGCTCCGGAAGGCCATCGCTCCTGGCACACCAGAGACCAACTTTGACTTCCTGGCTGACCATGGCGCCATCTGCTCATGGCTTGACGAGCAATCCTACAAACCTAACTCCAAGAAGACATTCTATATCTCTTTGGTTTCTAAGCTCAAGAGCCTCTGTATTGTTGATAATGATGGCTTACAGGTGGCAGCTGGAGTGTACCGAGAAAAGATGGATGCATTGAACAAGGAGATTTCTGACAAGAGCAAAGACCAGGAACTCTCAGAGACTGAGAAACTCAAGTATATGGAGTGGCCTCAGATCCTGGAAACTGTAGAGAAGATCCGGCTAGCAGTCCATGACCTCGAATCATTCCAGGACTACTTGATTGTCTGCTTGTATACCCTGATGCCCCCAGTGCGTCTGGATTTCGCTGAGATGAAGGTTGTCTCAGAGGAGCCAGCAGAGCATGGGGCCAACTATCTCATCTGGAACCAAAATCCCTACTTTCTCTTTACGGACTACAAGACGTATAAAACGCATGGTGCCCAGAGGACCCCCTTGCCCCCTGCTCTCATTGACGTAGTTCGAGAGTGGCGGACTATGGTTGATGACGACTATCTGCTCCTTGGCGCAAACGGTCTTCCAATCCAGGCTTGGGACTTAGGACAGACACTCATTCGTATATTTGAGAAATACGCGAATAAGTCTGTGGGTGTATCAATTCTCAGACATTCCTATGCCTCTTGGGTTCGCCGTCATGAACTGAGTTTCAAGGAGAGTGCTGCTCTTGCTCAGCAGATGGGTCATTCTCAGACCATGAGTGCTCTCTACAGGAGGATTACCTAATCTTCACATCAATATTACTCTTGGGTGTAGGCAAGGTGAACTCTTTGGAGTTGATGACTACCTTGTGTAGCCCATTGGTCTCTGCTGGATGAGCTACGTCCGTATAGTCTTTAAAGAGTTTTTTGTATTCTGCTATGACTTTATCATCTATGGCTGGACTGGTCTCCAAGAGCCGCTCAATCTGGTCTTTGGTTATCTTGAGTAAGTCCTTGGCCAGGATACGCTCTGACTTAGGGAGTGCCAATTCAATTTCCAAGAACCTCGCTAACTTGGAGTATGAGATGGAGGCTATCCTGTGGGCCTCAGTGCGTTTAGCAAAGGCAAAGTAATTCCCAACTGTCGAGAGTATACCAGTGAACAGAGAGACTGCCCCTATGCCTACAGATGCGTTGGTGGCGTTGGTGAACAGACTGGATGACGTGCTGCTCAAGAACCCTACGAGGGTCGATAGGACTATGGTCGGTATGGTAATCCAGTTGTTGGAGTTGCCTGTCTTAGCTTCACTACGTTTATGGAGCCATGCGAGACCAGAGCACTTCTCGGCCTCTGTGGCTATCAGTGTCTCTAAGGCTGGATTATAACTAATATCCTTGCTGTCATCAGTCATACTAAAATTGACTAATATTTTAACTACAATATAATATAATGTGGTTAAACTATGATAAGCAGTATGCTGTATCTGAAGATGGCGATGTGATGAACCGGAAGACTGGGTGTATTCTTAAACAGCCATTAAATTCAGATGGATATCCTATCATATGTCTTTACGGAAAGAGCAAAAAAGTTCATCAGATAATTGCTCAAGTGTTCTGCCCTAAGACAAGTGATGACTTGGAAGTAGATCATATCAATCGTGATAAGACAGATAACAGAGCCTGTAATTTGAGATGGGTAGATCATACTACTAATATGCGTAATATGAATAAAGAAACAACTAATATCTTTAAAGACAGTAGATGCGATAGTTATAGTGTTAGATTTAGAGCAAAAGGCAAAGTCATCTACTGTAAGTCATTCAAGACTATGGAAGAAGCCGTAATAGCCAGAGATGCCTTTAATCCAGAGCAACACCTACTCTTCCATTGACTACTGGTGGTATCGTCATATAGTGGTTGGTGCTTGTTGGATTACAATACATGGTTAGAGTGATAGTGCCTCCAGCAGTGAGATTTGTTGGAGGGATTATTAAGTTTAGAGGTAAGTAGATCTGCTGGATATTGCTGTAGTTGAGAGCATTCGCAGTCACTGTAGTGCTACCTAAGATATCTATTGGAGTAGTGGCTGTATTGGTGTAATAGTTCACACCCCAGAAAGAGTTGAAGTTAGCCGAAAAGTCATATAATATCCAGCCGTCATAGTAGACACTGTCTGTAGAGTTCCAGTTAGGAGGGATGTTGAAAGTAATTCTGGTGACATTAGTAAAAGTATTGGATGGAAGAGGATTACCACTGCCAGTGGGATAAGTGGTTATGACAGCACCCATGGTTGTTCCAGTCAAGACATAGGATACAGAACCTGCTCCAGGAATATAGGCTGTGCCATTGATGGTTGAGAGGTTGGTGATAGCACCAACTCCAGAGGTTGACGTGGGGTCAAGAGGGAATGTTAGTATAGCACCCTCTGCTGCTATCGTGAGACCAGAACCATCTGTTAGACCTCCTGTGTTAGTGGGATTGACGATGATAGAACCATCGGCATTCATTACAATTAAAGAGTTGTCTCCAGTTGTCGCTCCTCCAATCAGATTGATTTTTTGGTTTGATGAGGCAGACACATTCAAGTCAGACCCTCCTCTGCCTTTGATGTCTGGTATCTCAATGAACCCTGTTGGGTCAGAGGCTGTCAAGTAGCCACCAGTGCCAAGAGTGATGGTGCTGAAAGAGGCATCTGGTGGTAGTGCGGCCATTGGAGGATACGATGCGCCATTGATGGTTGAGAGACCTGTTATCTGACCTTGGTCCACTAGTCCAGAAGTCTGTATAAAATCCAGAGTATTACCTACTGGGTTAACTGTAATACCACCTTCTGCGTTGTAGTTGATGACAGCAGTTCCTAACTGGTCTATTCCAAGTTGTCCAAGCTGAGGAACACCTACGTTTAGATATAGTCCACCAGTTGTATTTTCTTGTGAGATAACTAAGTCTCCAGCGTCTGTAGAAGGATTTACGATAGTCTGGGCGCTTATCTGGCCTGTAGTGTTCATGGTGATGGTGCTGAAGGAGACATCTGGTGGATACACACCAGCAGGAGGATACGCTACGCCATTGATGGTAGAGACATCTGTGATGGTGGAGACACTTAGATTGTAGTCTACTATGAGACCTGAGCTGCCAATTACTCTATTCTGACCACCAGATACGGTGAACCCTGCTCCGAACCCATCGCCAAAGTTAGCAGTTGCACCATACAGATTTATAAGATTAGCATTCGTCTCAATACTGCCTCCAGAGTTGGTGATACTTGAGATACCCTGAATACTAATGGTTGAGACATAGTCTACTGCGGTAAGGGTGCTGACTGTAAAGTCTGCTGGAAAAACAACTGGAGGAGGATAGGCAGAGCCATTGACTGTCGAGAGGTTAGTGATGTTTATGGCTGCTCCTGAGATGGCCATGCTGCCATCATCTGTCATAGAGATGAAACTTGGTATAGCAGAGCCAGGGTTGTCTAAGAGGAGAGTATTGGTTGGCCCTAAGACTATACCAGGACCAGCACTGGCAGAGCGTATCTCTACCTGATTGGGCATTACTCCTCCAGACCCCTGTAGCACCATGAAAGCATTACCATTGGTCTGTAGTGAGATAGTATCTGTATCGGCTTCTACGGTATTACCATTATTGGTGATACTGCTGATGGATCCAGGGAATGGAGCGCCATTGATGGTCGATACGTTGACAAGAGCACCAGGGCCTGCTGGGTCAAAGGTAATTGTTCCGGCGTTGACTACATCTACGTCAATCCCTGTGCCAATGGATGAAATGTAGACTGCGCCATTACCCAGACAGGCCACCAAGGCTCCCCCCTGCGTGATACTTGCGCTCCCAGTTCCTGGTGGAGGATAGACTTGGTTATTGATGGTCTGGACACCAGTAAGAGCACCTGCGCCAAGAACGTCAAAGGCAATTGACCCGGCGTTCTCTATGTGAACGTCATTGCCCCCACCATTGGCTTTGATTAGAATGATACCAGATGTTGTGCTGGTAGTGATGACGACGTTAGCAAGAGTATCTATACCGACGAAGGCTCCAGAGGAGGCCTCCATGTTGATGCCGCCAAGCTCATCTACAGTCACTTCGCCTCCACCAAGACGAATAGAAGCAGCGTATCCTCCTGAGCCAGGGACACTGAGAGCGAATATTGGGTCACCAGGAGGCTCTGCGTTATAGTATCCTGGTGCTACAATTTTACCTTGGTCTGGAGCTACTCCTTCCATGTTCTATAATACTAATATATTATTTTTATAATTAGGGGCCTACAGCCTCTGCCTCTGTTGGCGTTACCTCAAGAGCAGCGACAAACCAGGCTACAACAGCATCTAATCCTGCTACAGGGGCAGCAAAGGATACTCTGATATATCTATTGCCTCCACTGACAATAGGGTCTGCTGATACAATCCAGTTCTGCGTTGTGCCATCTGGTATCTGGAGGGTCGCTTGGACTACAGAAGTTGCCGTAAGCCCTGGAACTGATGATGTTAGATTTATATAGAAGTCTGTGGTTGTGCCATCTCCTGGAATTGTAGCAAGACCACTGTAAGATGATACAGCCCCTGGAGGATAGGCTTCGCCGTTGATGGTCTGGACACCAGTGATAGCACCTGCTCCTGTTGCGTCAAAGGCGATAGTTCCGGCGTTCTGGATGTCCACGTCAGCACCTGAACCATTGGCCTTGATTGTGATGGTGCCCTCTGTCGTGCCAGTGTCAATGCTGATGTTGGCAAAGCTATCTATTCCTACGAAAGAACCAGTGGAGGCCTCCATGTTGATGCCACCAAACTCATCTACAGTCACCTGACCACCAGCACGTTGGATGCTATCGGCATAGCCGCCGCCTCCTGCGCTAAAGGTGAACAGTGTTTCACCTGGAGGGTTTGCGTTAGTGTAGCCAGGCGCAACAATCTTACCGAAATCAAAGGCTGGGCCGCTCATGTTTCTACTAATTAAAATATTATATTTTCCAATTATAGAATGCCGCACCTACACTATAGCCCCTTTCAGTTCGCAACGGTTGAACAGGTGTCCAACACCGATGTCAGTGCCAAGAAGGTTCTCAAGACGCTCAAGAAGTTGACGAGACACGATAAGACCCATGACATGGGGTCGACGATGAGCTGCTCAGAGGCAGAGATGATACCTGGTTCACCCACGGCTTTCATCTCACCAAATCCCACTGGCGTAATGAAAGACTTAAAGATGCCTATGGCTCCAGTAGGGGTTGCTCCGGCGCCCAAGGCTGCTCCGGCGTTTGACTACTCTTACCGCACAAGAGGCCGTGCTGGATATGGAGATAGACCGGCCGTAATGACCCATGGAGATGCATTGGTCTGAAGCCACAGGCACCCTTCGGGAAGTGCGTAAAAAAACTTAAAGATTAATCCCTACGGCAGGGTAGAATGGCGCGTGGTCGGAAAGCTAAGACGCAATTGATTTCTGGATTTTGGAGAACATACGGCGAGTTTGATATTACTTTTGACTAATAGGGGCATAGCCCCTATGACCCCTTCTGGTTAGCCATATACTCCTTGTATGTCTTGGTTAGCATGGCCTGAGTGAGAGCCTCGGCCATAAAGCAGGTGTTGACGGTCTTACAGTCAGTCTTGCCAAACTCCTTGAACGCCTCGTCAAGATACGCACCAGGTCTGATGACTACCTCGTCATCTAGGTTGCGCATGGCCAAGAGGGCGGCCCAGCAGGCCTCTCGCCAATGAGGGTTCAACTCATCATCTGCTACCTTATCCTTTGTTAGCTTTAGCGTATATGTCACGGTAATGCTATCATCATCCTCTGCCAGCTTGACTATCTTGTTCTGAACGCATTCAGTGCGCTCCGGAGTGCTTGGCTTGGACATCTTAGATCTAAGCTTGGGCGACATTTTTTTCTGGAGAGGTGGGTCAGTCTTACAGAACAGAACTCCTACTGGCATATTACTTTTTTGGCTCATGTAAGCACTCAATTTTTGCCCTAACCTCGTCATCCATCTCTTTCAAGACCACCTCCATATCCTTTTGTATCTTGTTCCATTCCCAGGTAATGTGAACTCGGTCTTTATTACAGAACCTCTGTCCATAAGCGTAGCGTGTCATGAGGCTCTGGAGTATCTCGACGTCTCGATGTATCCAGAGTTGGCGCATATACCTTACGGCTTTAATTTATTAATCAAATTTTATTATAGGTCTACCATTAGAACAGACATGGATGTGGGTGCTCCTAACTTTCGCTTTACCCTTGACGACCCAGAGGCGAAAGCGACGGCGACTAGACAGCCCAAGACAGCCGAACTACATCTGGACAGCTTAGACAGATATACTCTGAATGATGTGATTATAGCAGCGGTGAACACTACCAGCCCTGACCAGAACACAGCCAAGTTCTTTGGTCCTATCTTCTCTACAGTCGCAGAGCCTTCTACGAACAACTGTGTCATCCAGACTAAGCGCAACTTACTCTATGGCTACTTCTCCAGAGTGGCTCTAACGCAGTTCAACTTGAACTACAACGTCCCTACAGTGGTCACTGGATACAATGACAAGTTAAGTCTTGTCCTTAACGCAGATGTCTACGATTACATCATCCCCCAGGGCTACTACACTGCGGCTACTCTCGCTGCGCAATTACAGGTGCTTCTCCGTGCTACACCAACCAACCCTATTCCTGCTGCGACAGTCACAGCACCCACCAGCAATACATCAACTATCACGACCAGTGTATACCCAGGCTTTGTCATCTCATCTGGTAATGCTGTGATACTCACAGTCAATCCTGGCACCACTGGCCAACCTGTATCAGATGCGAACAACTACGGCAGAGTGTGGCGCATGTTGGGTGTCAATAACCAGACACCTGGCACGACCCTAAGATGGGGAGTGCCCAATCTCAGACCTACGGACTATGTCGACATAGTCTCACAGGCTCTCACGAACTACAAGGACACTAAGGATGCCAACTCATCAGTCCAGTCCCCAGGCTCAGTCATTGGACGCATCTGGCTCAACGAGAGTTGGGTGAACAACCAGACGGCCTCCAACGGCTACCCAGACCCCAATCTCCTTGGCGCAGCCCCTCTTTCCATGACCAAGACTTGGATTAGTCCAAATTGGAGCCAATGGAGTCCGAATCAAGCCATCAACACAGTGGACATCACCTTGCTGGACATGTGGGGTGTCCCACTCTTCTGGAGCTCGACGTATCAGACAGAGTGGTCCTGTACGCTCACTGTGACTGAGTAGTCTTCTTGGCAGCACGATATTGACGTTGATACTCCATTCTCTGTTGTCTAGATGCTTCTGTATTGCGCAATTGACTACGCCGTTGTCTAAACTCTTCAGTAGAAGCATACTCTTTTCTTGCTTCCTTACCGTGAGCAGATGAGTTATATCTTCTACACCTTGCTTTTCCAGATGCTTGTCCAGCATCAGTCTGTTTCCATTCATCATGCGACTGACCAGGCCTCTGTCTATTATACAACGGCTTCAGAGTATCATAGTAGTGTTGCTCCTTAGCCGTCCCCTGTTCATCTGGAACCTCCTCAAGCAATTTAATCTCCCAATCTATCCACTCTGGTATATACTTTGACGTACAGTTACTACCAACAGACCTATGGCACCTTTCTCTCTCTTTCAAACTCGTCTTAGTCTTCCCGACATACAAGACCAACTGTCTTGCCATGAGAGCATATATCTTCATCCTACAGTATGACAGTGTAATAGTAGTGTCAATTTTTTATGTGTATACTATTAGATATGGCTGCTAACGCAATCCTTGCTATTTCGTCAACAGACAGATACATAACTAACCTTGGAGGTAATGCCAACCAACCCTACTCTAATGCTCTGGAGGCACAGTTCGATAACGCTGGTCCTTACTCTAATGACTTCTCTATCATAGCACCGAATGCTCTGATGAATGGGTATATCGATAAAATAAAGATATCTCAGATCCAACTCCAATACAATCTTCCAACTATAATTCCGTATGGCAATGACTTGCTCATCGTAGGCTATGAGATAAGCCCACAGTCTGGCAATTTTACTTACCAGCAGGTAGGACTACCCTATGGGTTCTATACGCCATCAGAGATAGCGGCACTCTTAGAGAACAGATTAAGTTATTATCTTCCAGATTTACAGCCTTGGGTTGTTAGTTTCACCTCCAGTATAGGAAATGACTTTGGGTTTAGTGTAGTGAGCAATAACCAAGATGGACTAAGGTTTTTCTTTCCGAGACCATCTGATTTAAGAATACCATCGGCCTATGTCCTATCAGAGACAGATATCACTCGATACTTGAAGACCTGTAAACTCCTTGGATTCAATACCAACAATGGAACCCCAACTGACATACTGGGTCAAGTCTCATGGGCTGCTCCTGACTTCCTGTATACTCCTTTCATAGATATATACTCAGATGCTCTGACTAATTACCAGAAGCTCAAGGATACAGATACTTCTACTAGCAGACGTAAGGGTCTGATAGCCAGGCTGTATCTCTCAGGTGTAGGTAATCCTCAGACGACCAGTAGTGCATTTGTCAATCAAGATGGTCTCATTATAACTCCAAGCACTGCTCTTGGATGTAATCCGTTTATCTTGACCTTTGACTTGAACACACCCAAGGTTATCAACTGGACACCAGATACAGCCGTCAACTCCTTGGACTTCCAGTTGAGAGACTGCTACGGCGACTTGCTCTTTACCAATCTTCCGACTACCAACCCTGGAATTACCACTGAGGTGTTCAATACAGAGTTCCAGATGACACTACTCTGCGTTGAAGGAGATTAATTTATAGATACAAAATAGAATGCCTAAGATTAGACCAGATGTTCTTGGTTTAATCTTAATCAAGCTACAGGAGGAGATACATGAGATATATCTGATATCTAAGAATGATGAGATATCTGAACGGCTGCTGGTGCTACATCAGAGGATGGAGGAGTTGATACTTGAGATTGAAAGTCTGGTGTGTTAAGATTTGAGAAAATAATCTGAGATATAGTATATGGCTGACTTGACACTCCTACATCAAGAGATTACACTGCTCAAGCTACGGATCTCATCCTTGGAGTCACAAAGAAATAAACTAGAGAGTGAACTGTCTGTTGCTGTGTCTGAGAAAGAGCAATCTGATGCTACGACAAAGAAACTTATGGATGAGCTCAAGAGATGTGAGGTAGCATGTAGAACTTTGGAATTGGAGGTCTTACGAGAGAGACGCACTAGCAATGCAGCGATGGCAAAAATAGAGCAGCTTGAGAATGAGCTTTCAGATATCCTAAGTGATAGCGACTA
>JAULBY010011847.1:0-23605 GCA_032358315.1 Ophiocytium majus | reverse complement strand
CAACCTCTCCAGATGGCTTCCCCACACAACACCCTGTGGCTCTTGCACGCCCACAAGTGCAAATAAATAAAACTACAGGGTACTTCAGTAGTTTTGTTTCAGTTGCACTTGTGGGCGTGCAAGATGACGTGCCATGCATGTGAGGACACTCGTGGTGATGGCACATGCCCGGCAGCATAGTAGTACCGGTACCATATACTTCAGAAGTACATACTTCGAGAAGTATGTATAGTCACTAGTGCCTGGTAAAGGTGCACGTTTTGAGCCCTGTCACACCTTCAGCACAAATGTGCGTACACATGCATGTATGGATATGACAAAACAGAAGAACAAAAAAACTACTACTACGTCGAAGTATATGGTTTGCGTGCGAGACATGTACTACAGTACTTCTTGAAGCATACAACTACTCGTGCAGCAGTTCATTTCTCTGTCCAAGGTGTGCTGTGCCTCTGATGTGCCGCTGCTGCTGGCCACCACTGCCGCTGCTGCTGCTGGCCACCACTGCCGCTGCTGCTGCTGAGCACTGCTGCTGCTGCTGCTGCCGAGCACCACTGCTGCTACTGCTGCTGCTGCTGTTGCTGAGCACTGCTGCTGCCACTGCCGCTGCTGCTGCTGAGCTCCGCTGCTGCCACTGCTACTGATGCAGCTGAGCACCGCTGCTGCCACTGCTGCTGCTGCTGCTGCGCATCGCTGCTGCCACTGCTGCTGCTGCTGTTGCTGCTGAGCACCGCTGCTGCTGCTGCTGCTGCTGCTGCTGCTGAGCACCGCTGCTGCTACTGCTGCTGCTGCTGCTGAGCACCGCTGCTGCTACTGCTGCTGCTGAGCACCGCTGCTGCTGCTGACGCTGCTGCTGCTGCTGGCGCTGCGCGCGCTCCGCTGAGCTCAGGGAGGCCAGGGCACAGTACGCCACACTGCGCCGGCGCTGTGCGTTGGAGGCGGAAGGCTTCCAGCACGACGCGGCGGAGCTGGCTCGCAGGCGAGTGCCTCAATGCCAAGCTCAACAGCGAAACATCATACTTCAAAAGTATACTTCAAGTATGTATGCATACACCATACACTAGTCTCAGTAACTTCTGGCATGCAAGTTGGTTAACGCGGCATTAGTTTTACATGAAGCTGGTTTATGCTAGAGTGGTCGACGCGGCGGAGCTGGCTCGCAGGCGAGTGCCTCAATGCCCATCGCCACGCTAAACAGCGAAACATCAAATGAGAGTCAGGTACTTTTATTGAGCTCCGCGTAGGGCACGAAAAGCCCTTTGCACACGGTGTGCGCGACCAAAAAAAGGATCAGACAGGTAGCGAAAAAGCTGGCAATGCTCAGCACTGCGTAATTCTACTTTTAAGAGGGAAGCCTGTTGCCAGAGCACTACTCTAACGGATTGCAGCCCCATGTACATGTTGGGGATAGTTTTCTTTATTTGCACTTGTGGGCGGTCAAAAGAACCCATGTCACGCGTGCCAGCGTGCTCATGACCATGCCCGGCAGCGCATGCACACGAGCGCACAAAGCGCTCTGAACAACCCCAAGAACAACAACTGCTGCTAGCGGGCAGACCTGAGCCGCCGGCAGGCTAGGGCTCGACCTGCCCTTTTGAAGATCATGTAGCAGTCCAAAAAGTAGCCGTTGCTCTGCCGTAGCGCCATTGTACTTGTGTGGCATGCCTGTGACACGTGAATGCGCGTGAACCGCTTGCGTCAAGCACACACACACCCGCAGGGCGGGCGGGACGCCCATTCAACATACAGTAATCATGTACTTCGTGTTTTCGCTACCTGTCCAATATCTGGTCACACGCACCGTGTGCAAAGGGCTTTCCGCGCCCTCAGCGGAGTTTTAAATCAAAATACGAGTACTTAATGTATGTACCTCTCTGTTATGTACACAGTGTTTACCACTTTAGATATACCACGTACTTGTAGTACTTCTATGGTAAGTCTTTTTGACATCTTATTCGTGTAAATGGCAGGTTCAAGAAGTTGCGGCGCCTACCCGTGACGCTGGTCCCACCAGAAGCGGCGGCCATGTATGATAGCACTCTCATGTACACAACCCATGTGTTGACGTCTGCAACTTCATGTTTGTGGCAGGTTCCAGAAGCTGCGGCGCCTTCCCGTGGCGCTGTTCCCACGGGAGACGGCAGAGGTGCAAGAGACGGCACAGGCGGTGAGCGGTAGCACCTTGCGGCCCCATTGTGCCTGATTGTGACAGTGGTGGCATGTGCTTGTGCTGCCTGCACGGTTGCCTCAAAAGGAGTACCAAGGCCAGTGCCTTACAGGTAGTTGGTGAGCTGCCACCCTTTGGACACAGGTGAAACGGCAAGCACAGGACGTGAGACAAAATGTCAACCACCACTGCATGCTGTCAATAGCCTCCCTCGACGCACCTAAGACGTCAACACCGTACAACAGCCATCACTCATGAAGTCTGAGGACACTCCTAAAACCCCTACCACCGCCAATTGATCAGCCCAGTGCCATGACCACGTACACTGGCACAGATACGTCAGGACGTCACACTCACATGCGCACTTGGTGTTGTTGCATCTTGCGGTTGATGTCAGTAGTCTCTCTGAGTGCATGCTTGGGGTGCTGTTTTACAGCCTCCAGAGCAAGTGCAACATCAACATCTACATCAGACATGTCTCATGAAGTCTTAAGACACCCCCAAAAATCCTACCACCGCCATTGAACAACCCAGTGCCATCACGCACACTGGGACAAAAACGCCGTCTTGAAAAATGACTTGGAAACGCTGCCGCGTGCCTGTGCGCCGCGCCAACTCGCGTGCCCGCAGCTGAACCACGCCCTGCACACAGCAAGACGATCCCTCCTCGATGTCTCCGCCTCTGCCGCGGCTCCAGCCACCACCGGCGGCGGTGGCGGCGGTGGCGGTGGTGGCAGCGGTGGCGTGCCAGGCTTGGGCGGCGATGACTGGCCCGCCGAAAGCGGGGGCGGGCGGGCGAGGCAGCAGCAGCGGCGGCACGGTCGGGCGCGCAGCGCTAGCCCTGTGCCCGTGTGAGGTAGGGACTCCAGACGGCGGTATGTCCTATGTCGGGCCGGCCTGCCCACTCGGACGCCCCGCTCGCCTCTCGACCTGGCTCCCGCTGTGGTGCTTCGTGTAAAAAACTGTGGCGCGTGCATGTAATGGTCATGTGAAGTCGGTCCGTCTACTGTTGAGTGCGCACGGCAGGTGTGCTGCACACTGCTGCTGCTGCTGCTATGCGGGGCGCGTGCACTGCCCACCCGCCCAGGGGAGACCGTGAATTTATCAGCAATGAACACGGGTGTGGCGCTTCTGTTGCTGTGTGTGGTTCTGCTGAGCATGGACCGCTGCACCAGAGCTCAGTCGGTTGCCGCTGCTGAGCAGCGCCACTGGTGCCAGCGCTTGTTGTTGTGCTGCTGAGCAGTGCTGGCGTGTACGTACTACAGCAGTACAATGTACACGTACCAGACTGCTGTAAAAACAAATGGGCGGGTGACCGACGACGTGTGTTGGAGTGTTGTGCAATAACAGAACGGGCACGAGCCGTGTTTAGCAATGCCTGGCAATGCAATTGGGCATATGTATGTATACATACACGCGTGTTTGCGGGCGGGCAGAATGTGCACAGGCAGCAAAGCCAGCGCACAGTGCACAGCGCTACACAGACTCACCCCGAAAAAAGAAAAAAAGCCAGAAGCACAGGACTTTGTTACCGTAAATGCTGGCAAACACAATGAACAATGGAGGAGCTGAGCATGCGCGACGCGCGGCGCGCACTGTGCCCCCCCAACGCGTGCACGCTCACGCTAGTGTTCTCGGACACAGGCTCTCGTACACCAACATACACAAACGCCGATTGGTGTGCACCACACGGGGCACACACCCACGGCTACACACAGCGGCGGGCGCACGCCAGGAGACCGGCGCCGCACTGAAAAAAAAAGGTGTGCTTTGCTGCCGCTGCCGCCTGCAGCACAGGCGCCGGTCGCAGCAGCACGCTCGCTGATGTCATGACCCACCCCTCCCCAATAGAGTACTCTGTTTTTGCGGGATTCCCCCCCCCCCGTGCCAGCTGGGTCCCGCTGACCGCTGCCGCATACGACCAGGGCCCTGCCTGCCAGCCACAGACACATTGCCTTGCTGACCACACTCAGCCCCAGTGGCAGTGGCGCATGCAGCGCACCTGGCAGATGGCGCTCCACTGCCACCATTTCCCCCCGCAACAACCACCAACTCCCCCCTCCCCCGCCCGCCTGCCACTGCTGCTGCGGAGCACATGCTATGGAGGCGCCGCCACGGCTGCTGCTGAGCAACGCCGCTCTCACGCCCCCACAGACCGTCACGCCACTCTTGCCGCTCCCCCCGCCGCCGCTGCTGCTGCGCCAAGTTGGAGCCCTGCGCTCCTGTCATATGGCTCCCGGCACACCCGCTGCTGCTACACCAAGGGGCAACGCCGCCGCTGCCGCTGAGCACCGCCGCCCGCACTCCCACCGCTGCTGCTGAGCACGCTGCTGCTGCTGCTGAGCACCACTGCCCGCACACCCGCCGCTGCTGCGCCACGCCCCGCCCTCCCCTCATGCGGCTCCCAGCGCTCCCATGTCCACGCCGCCCTCCATGCTGTTTGCCGCCGCGTCCGCCGCGGCGTCGCTGCCGCCGCTGCCGCCGCTGCGGCTGCCGCCGCCGCCGCCGGCGCTCACGGGCGTGGGCACGTCCCAGTGGGTCACGGGGTTGTCGTTGTCGCGCGCCTTGGTGCTGGCGCGCTTCTTGGCGGGCTGCGGGCACGCACGCGCGCGTGGGGGGGGAGTGCACGGTCGACGGCAACGGGCGGTTCCGTGGTGCGGTGGGTGGCAAGGGTGGGTTGGTGGTGGGCAGGGTTGGTACAGGTGTGACAAGGAGGGGGCTCTTCGGTTGGTGGCACGCGGGACCTGTTTTACAACAGGGTTACATGCTGATGACGGCAGTATGAGGGTAGCTTACCGTCGTGTGCCAAAGCACCTAGGTCGCGCGCAGCAGCAACTTCGGAGCCGGTTCTTGGACTCTAGCTGCCAGCGCAAGACAAAGGGGAGGTTGAGCTACCAGGCATCCGATGAAACCATTATTCTAAAAGTACAAGTGTTCGCCCCCGGGCGGCTGCTTTGGGACATGACGGCATCCGCGCGTGCCGGCCACTGCCACAAGACGGGTGGCTCACCTTGGTGGGGGTGTGCCTGTTGCTGTCGCTGCCCTGCTCCGCAGGCGAGGGCGCGACGTCGCGGTGAGAGCCTGCGTGCGCACAGAAGTTGAAGTTTGTGTGTATAAGTCAGGGAGACAGGAGGGCATGTGCGCACGGGTACAAACTACTGCCCTGGTTCAAAGGCGTCGCGGCGAGAGCCTGTGGTGCGTAGCAACCGGAGTCGGCGCGTGCCACACAGAAGTTGAAGTTTGTGTGTATGAGTCACAGAGACAGGAGGGCATGCGGGCACCGGTGCAAACTACGGGGTAATCAGTCGGGCGGGCAGGAGGCGCGCAGCAGCGCGGCGCTCAGCGCGGCAAAGCCTTTGCATTGAGAATTGCGCAATTGCAGCCGCGTGAAACACCCAACATCAACCAGAAGTATAGCGTCAGTGTGCCCTCATGTCTCTATGAGTAGCACAGTATAAAAACTTCAAGTCCAGTGGTGGTTCGCCTCGCGGCGCTGCAGATGAAATGCGTGGCTGCACTCAGTGCAGCCCTATTCGTCGCACGCAGGTCGCACCTTCAAAACACCCATACTTCAGCTGTGTGGAAAAACAACTGGTGTGTGGCGCCCCAGCGCAGCAGCATGCGCGTGTGCGTGAGGCTGATTCAACAGTGTTGAAGTACACCAAGTGTTGAAGTAGAAGAGTGGTTTCTGTGTGCACGCGGCGGCCGCGGCGGCGGTGCTCACCGATGACGATGATCCAGATTAGGTGCGTGATGCTCAGCGTCACAAAGCCCGCGCTAAGCGCCGTGAGCGTGTACTCCTGGTTGGAGTCGCACACCAGCTTGACGTTGTCGATGCAGCGCCGCCACTGCAGCAGGTACGAGTCCGCCAGGGGCATGCTCTGGGAGGCCGCCACCGCCATGGCCGCTACCAGCGGCGTCTGCGCAGGCGCGACGCAATCGGGCAGGGAATAATGTCACCAGGGCTGCCAACACGCAGTATATACTCCGTAGTTTGTCAAAAACAAATGCGACTGGTCATTGATATGAGTAGCATGTTGTACGTTGGGCAAAAGGGCGTCACACGGCTTGTGCGCGCAGCAGCACGTCCGACCACTTCCGATGCAACGCTCTGTCTGTTGGCCCAGACAGGGTTTCAGAAAATGCACAGCGTGTGTGTGTAGAGAACCTGCTCAGGAAAGTGAAAAAAATGCTAAAATAAATGATACTGCATGTAGAAGTGCATGTTTATACACATACATTTTGCGACTCGTGCATTTACTTGTGTGTGAAACAGATACGTTGGGGCAAAGCCCAAGTCGGGGTGATTTGTTCACGTTGTGTGGTATGCGCAGCCTCATGGGGGAAGGTGATGCCTCCTCACCACACCCCTGTACTGCTGTGGCGCCGCTCAACAGCTCGCTGGACATTTACCTAGGAAAAGTATAACAACAGAAGAGAACGCTCTGTCGCAATGGTGCTCTTCATATGCACACCACCTTCTGCAAAGCAGTAGACAACGTGAAAAGTATACCGTGCATCAAACTAGTGTGCGAGTGTGCAGGGTGCGCCCATGTGCTGCTGAGCAGCAGCACCTCACCTTGAACTGGGGCATCATCTTCCACGCCACCAGCACAGACGTCGTCAGCCACACCACCAGCGAGAGTGCGATTATCCACCAGGTGTAGCGGCTGCGCAAAGGAGCAGGCAGCACCAGCACCACCAGCAGCAGCACCAGCACCACCAGCACCAGCACCACCAGCAGCGGCAGCAGCAGCAGCAGAAGGGGTGACACCAGCAGTGGCATGGAAAGGGTCAAAGTATGCAGTGCACGGCCAGCAGAGTCGACAGAGTTGGTAGCGTCAAGGCTGCCGAGTAGGGCTTCCAGTAACGGCACATATTGCAAGCACAGGGGGGGCTGGCAGGTCTTCAGACTGCGCTTATCCTGACGGCAGCAGCGCACAAGAGAGGCCAGTGCATGCAGGGCTGCCGACGTTGTTTGCACGCATCATACCCGGGAACAATGGACGACAGCTGCGTGTGCACATGGCGGTGGCGGCTGCAGCGACCACTCACAGCGTGTCGCAGGCCTCATCCTCGCAGGTGATCTGTGCCCCCGCCACCCCTCCCAGCGCACACAGGCACCCCGCCACCTCCGTGACCAGCAGCACGCTTTGACCGAACATGGCCCGGTCGCATGCACTGACCCTACGCATGGCTACTGCCTTGGCCGCGCCTGCGACGCCCTAAGACAGCTACGAGGGTCTCCTGGCTGCCGCTGCTAGTCGCCGCCCTCCTGTCGGTGCTGCCTGCGCCTTGGCTTCCCCCCCCCTCTGCTTTCCTGCTCCTGCCGTTGCGTTGCTCACTCAATGGCCGCAGTCGCCGTCGCCGCCGCCCCGCTGCTCTCTCAATCCGCCACCGCTCCCCTGGTACCGCACCTTGAGCAATGTACGCGTTGGACTGCTCGGCTGTGTGGCAGCTGCGGGTGACCTTCGCCTCCAGGGTTTGGTGCTGCCCGCCCCCTTTTCTTTGCCTCGCTGTCGCTGGCGCTCTGTCTCATCCCGCATCTGTTGCGAGTTGCACCGGCGCGCGGTACTTGAATCGAGGAGACTCAGCGAATGCACACACACCTTGCTGCTCTGCAGACCTTGTGTTTGATGTTTTACCGTTACACGGATCACCCCACGGGTCCCACGGATCATACGTTTTGGCGGGAAAGCAACTTTTTAAGGCCAAGCAAGCAAGCCTGACGCAGACGTGCTGTGCTGGGTGCTCACACTGCGCCGGCGCCTTGCACAACGCACGCCACCGCTCTCGAGTGCTACACCATGGCGCCGACCAGAGCAGCCAGGGCCGCCAAGCGACAGAGGACAACGCCCTCTCCCAGTGCTCCAAGCGGCAAGGCTAAGCATGACCAACCTGACCCTGACGAGGTTGGTGCGACAAAAAAAGGGACAAAAAAAGGGGGGCGCAAGCACACACCAGCCCCCCTGTGTGTGTTATGGCGCCTGTGGACTGGCCGGCAGCAGATGCAATGCTGACTGCCGGTGCCAGAAACGTGGCCGCTAACCAGTGTTGTTCGAACAGATGATTTTTTCATGGCACACTTGTCTCATGTTGCTGCTCCTTCAAATCGGATGAACGCTGGGAGCGGCAGCAGACAGCAGTAGAGCAGTCGCCACGACCGCTCTCTCCGGCAGCCAGCAAGATGCAAGGGGGTTTGCATGCCGTTCACAGTGCGCTGGTTCGTGTACTCCATGTGCCAGTCTGTGCAGCATCATCACCATTCTTGGCGCCAACACGCTAACGGTACTAGTGGGCGAGAGCAGGCCACACAGTCGCTCAGCACCGGCACTGCTATCCAGCGGCAGCAGCAGCCCGCCATCTCAATCCTAACCCTCCCAGCTGAACTCGCTGCACGCGCGGACACAGAGGCCTTACATAGCATGCAACCAGCCCACCTCTGACCACATGAAACCTGTACTGCAAAACTATACTCGCAGGAGGAGTCGCCCCAGGGCCCAGGGGAACTGTCTGCGTTTCAGCTGACCACATGAAACCTGTACTGCAAAAATATACTTGCAGGAGGAGTCGCCCCAGGGCCCGGGGGAATTGTCTGCGTTTGAGCTGCGGCGCCTGGAGAACATCCGCCGCAACCAGGAGATGCTGGCAAAGCTGGGTATAGGCTCCCTCAAGGAGAAGCTGACGGCGCCCGTGACGGCGGAGAAGGCCGCTCGCAGCGCCGCGCGCCGCGAACGCGCCGCCAGCAAGTGAGCACCTCCAGTAGGAGTACAGTTTCAAGTGAAGTACAGTTGCTGGTTCAGGGGGGACTAAGCTATTCATTCCTTTGAAGTGCCTGTATTGTACGGTATGAATAACACGGAGCACTTTATGCGAAAGACGCAGCACATGGTGGGTATGGTGGGTTGTACGCACACGTTTTGCGCCGAGCATCAGGTGCGGCACAGCTGGGCACGGGCTCCGCCCACCAGGATGTGGCGGCAAGTGCAAGCGGCATAAACGGCTGCTCGCAGTGCCGTGCGCTGGCATACCAGCACTCTATTTTCTGCTGCGCCGCTCATTGGTGTCCTGGCCACGTTTGCTGTCTCCAAGCAGTTCAGTATAGCCACCTATGATGTTGCCAGGTTTTTGTTGGGACGCGGCTTGTCCTAGGCTGCACTAGGCAAGAGCTGCTTTTCATGGCACACAGTGCACGTGATGCCGAAGTCCGTGAAACTCCTGGGGCATGTGTGATAAATGCACAGAAAATAGAGATTACAACCTATCATAGCAGCTGTTACATACCGCGCAGCAGCCACCGGCTGTTAGCGCAGCTGGCAGACTAGCAGCTTTCACCACTCCAGAGCTTGTATTACCGCCAGAGGCGGGTGAAGGCCAGGCCACAGTGCGGCGCGCACCAGGTGCCCACCAAACCCGACACAACACTTGAAGCGTCTTTTTTGTGTGCGTGCAACCCGTGGCGCTGCTGCTGCCGAGCACTGCTGCTGCTGGTACTGCTGCTGCCACTGCTACTGCTGTGCACTGCTGCTGCTGCTGCTACCGCTCAGCACTGCCACTGCTTTTGACCACTGATGCTGCTGCTGCTGCTGCTGCTGCTACTGCTTACCACTGCTGCTGCTGCACCGCTGCTGCTGCCGCTGCTGCTGCTGCCGCTGCTGCTGCTGCCGCTGCTGCTGCTGCCGCTGCTGCCACTGCCGCTGCTGCCACTGCTGAGCAGGCGCACCTCCCCGCAGGATCGTCCGCCGCCGCGGCGCAGCGGACGCCTGTCGGGCCACACGAGCGAGGGCATGTACCTGGATGACCCAGACGCATTTGCTGCGCGCAACCCGTACTATGCAACCACTGGTGAGTGTGCACATGATTGCCATACAATTGGGTGGCTATTTACGTGGTATATATATAGGGCATGTACTGGACGACCCAGATGCGTTTGCCTCGCGCAACCCGTACTATGCACCACTGGTGAGTGCGCACATGGTCCCCATACATTTGGGTGGCTATATGTATACTTCAAGGAGACAAATTCAATGAAGGGTGTAGGTATATAGGGCATGTACCTGGATGACCCAGATGCGTTTGCCGCACGCAACCCGTACTAGCCACCACCGGTGAGTGCGCACATACTCGCCATACAATTGGTAGCTACTGTTGTAGCATGGCTGGAATACTGTGTTCCCGGCAAGGTTTGTTGCTGTTTTTGCCGCGCGCAAACCATACCATGCAATACTGGTGAGTGCGCACATGATCGCCATACAATTGTGTGGCTATGTGTGTGAGTGTGTGCGCCAAGGGTGTGTGCAGCGCACAGCACATCCTCACTCCCTACACGCATGTGGCAGCCATACACCAGCTTGTACGGATACCGCGTACAGGGGGCACACGCGGGTCGACCCACACCTGTCTCTCTCTGCAGGCCTGGCCATCCGTCCACCGACGCGCACGCACACAACGTGCACACACCACCCCTTCCCCCACCCTCGCGCCCCACCTAATCGGGCGGTAGGGTGCGCTCAGCAGCGAGATGTCTATGTATGCATCAAAGGTGGCGGGGCAGGCGCCGCCAGGAGAGTGGAGGGCCCGTCCTCAATCACTACAAAGTTTTATGAAACTCATCTAGGAGCGATAAACTCTAGGTCTCCTCACCGGTACGGGCCGTCACCCTGGGCGGACCCGTGCAAAGGGGTGAACAAAGCAAAGATAGCGCCTAATGAGAAGCAGCTAATCTCGCAGCGCGGATTCCATCATAGAGATGTGGTGCATTATTTATGCTGCCCCGCCCCCCCGCAGGCCTGTTTGGCTCGTCCCCAGAGGTGGCTGCCGTCGCCGCCGCCGCCGCCGCCCCCACCCGCCTCCCCCCCGAGCCCATCCCCTTCAAGGCTCTGCCCTCCAGCCGCCGCAGCAGCACCGGCGAAGGCGACAGTGACGCAGCGGCGGCGTGGTGCGCGCCGCTGCTGCGCACGCTGGCGGAGGGTGGCGACGGCGGCGGTGGCGGCGCGGCTAGGGGGAGGGAGGGGGGGGGGGCGGGAGAGGGACGGGGGGCTGGCGGCGGCCGCGGCGTGCGCGGGCGCGCTGCGGCGCATTCGCGTGACGGACATTGCCAAGGTGAGTGGTCATTGTTGAAGTAGAGAGTTGAAGTTTGGTTGGAGAGATGGGTATGTTGGGGTTGGTGCGCGGAGGCTTTGAGGGCGCGCGTCTGCTCACAGGGAGCCGTGTTTCACACCCCACGTACCTCCGGTATACCTCAGTGGCACATGGTGCCAAGGTATCATGCTTGCAGACGAGCACCGCTATTGCTTTCGCTAAGCGCTCTCAGGACATGTGTGTGCCCCGCCGCTGCTGCTGTTGCCACGGCGCTGCTCTGCTGATGCTGCTGCTGCTGCTGTTGCTGCTGCTGTTGCTGCTGTTGCTGCTGCTGTTGCTGCTGCTGCCGCTGCTGTTGCTGCTGCCGCTGCTGTTGCTGCTGCTGTTGCTGCTGCTGCTGCTGCCGTTGCCCGCTGCGTTGCGGCGGCCGTGTGTGTGGTGCAGGTGGTGCGGGAGCGCGCGTACTCGCTGGCGTGGCACCCCTCCGCCCACAAGCCACTCATTGTCGCCGGCGACAAGGTGCGTGCGCACATGATTTCCCTTCGGTTTCTTATGATAAACCACACCATACTCCCGCTTCTCGCTTGGCATGTGTGTCGTGCGCCGTCCAGCTGGCTGCGGCTGTTATTTTCCTGTGCGCGGCGGGCACAAACACCAACTAGTGATAATGTACTCTACTTTTGCTTGCGGTGCATCCGGGCATGTAATTCAAGTGCGGACATATTCAGAGCTCTGCGGTCCAGGTAGGAGTACTCAGGATAGTTTGTTTGCAATAGTTTTTTTTTTTAACCTGGCATGTACTGGCTTTCATGTGCACACAGTCTGTCACGCGCAGGCGCGGCGCGTGGGCATCTATGGTATGCTCAAAGCCATGCGCCGCAAGTAACACCGCAAGTATAACCCGTGAAATTTGGAACTATTGTTGACAAAAATGAATGTCTGCTAATGTATATCCCATGTACTGGTTTTCATGTGTGCACTACCACTTGCATAATATAATACTTGTGTGTCACGCGCGCAGGTGGGGCAAGTGGGCATGTGGAGCGTGGATGCGCTGGAGGGCGGCGAATGTCTGCTAATGTGTCTTGCACGTACTGGCTTTCATGTGTGCACTACTACTTCCTGAACTGCTTCCTTTGAAGTACCGGGTACTTCAAGTACTTATTAATAATATTCTTTTGTCGCGCGCGCAGGTGGGGCATGTGGGCATCTGGAGCGTGGATGGGCTGGAGGGCGGCGACGGTGGCAGCACCTCGCCAGAGGAGGACGTCGTGGCCATGTTTCAGCCGCACCTGGGGGCGGTGCCGCGCCTGCAGTTCTGCCCAGGTAACAAGCGCACATGTTTATCTTTCAAACAGTGCTGAATTTTACCGTTTCCCGTTTCAACAAGTTTTATTTGTTGCACTACAGGGGGACGCCGTGGCCATGTTCCAGCCACACCTGGGGGCGGTGCCGCGCCTGCAGTTCTGCCCAGGTAACAGGGCGCAAGCGCACACATCAGTAGCGATGGTTCACGGCGTATTTCGTAAAGTATATCATACTTCGCACTTTGAAGTAGTTTTTCACTGCAAGTGTACGTACAAAATACGGTGCACTGCTGCGTATTTGTATGCCCCCAAAAGCGATGTACGGCGTTTTTCTTAGGCAGTTTTTACCATACATATGGTATTTGAATACGTTCGTTTGGATACGTTATACACCACACGTACATGCGTTATACGGCGTATAGTGTGAAGTTCGTACGCTGCAACCCATCACTACAGATCAGCATTCAACAAACTTTGGATGGCACTTGTAGTACGCTCTGCTTTGGCCGGGGAGAACCCCTGTGCGCGTGGCGTTCAGCTCAAGCAGCACAGGCGAACAGGCTGGGTGGTCTTTGTTTCACATGGTGCTGCTGCGTTTAGTGTGTCCTGGGTGGATTGTTCCTCGGATTGCAGCTGGCCGTGGCAGGCCTTGCCGAGGCCGTTGCTGTTGGTACTCATTGTGGCCATGTGCAAGCGATCGCAAAGCAGAACCTACAAATACAAGGTAGCCTGCCTGCACGCTTGCCTCCTGCCTGGGAAACCTTCCCAGCAGCACAGCCACCCGCTCTGTAAATGTGTGCATGTGACTTTATATACTTCAGAAGTATTTATTTTCTTCAATTTGAAGTATAGTTTGAAGTTTGTAACCTGTGCTGTGCCCCCCACCTTCCATGTGCCGCAGGCGACGCCTCCAAGCTATACAGCACCTCCTACGACGGCACGGTTCGCGTAACGGACATGAGCGGCAGCGGCGGCGGCGCGTTCGCGCGCGTGTACGCCAACGATGAGGAGGAGGGCCGCCTCCTCACCTTCAGCCACATACTGCCAGACGCGAGCCTCATGCTGGTGAGAGGCAGCGCGCGCCTGCCTGAAAAAACGTGGCGCGTGGCGCGTTGCGCACTGCGCGCAGAAGGTTGAATGGCTTCGCGCGGCATCGGTTTCATATACCCCCTGGCGAAGCGCGTCGCCACCATTTCTCGTCCTTTATTATTCTCTTTGCAGTTGGTACGCAGAGGCACACAGGCTGCGTCTGCACCGCCAAGTGTGTGCTCCCCCAACAGCCTGGCGCAGGGCTGTCTTGGTTCGGTGCAGTTTTCGGGCCTCACGGGCCTTATCGTAAATAAAACAGTGGTGCAGGCGGGCGACGCTTGTGCTTTCATGTCACACTCCTCTTGGGCCGGAAATCCCTGTGACCATGTGTACGCGATGGAACAAGCATGACCAAGCGTGCTGCCTCCTTGACTGCCGCCGCCGCCACCGCTGCTGTCCATACACTGCCACCTCCACCTCTGGTGCCCCCGATGCCACCGCCACTGCCGCCGCCGCTGCTGCCGCCGCCGCTCCTGCCCACCCCATGTCGCGGCTGCCTGCCGCCGCCGCTGCTGTCGCCGCTGTGTTCCCTGGGCCACCTGCAGCTGTGTGACAACAGTGGGCAGGTGATGGGTCTCGACCTGCGCGCTCCCGCGGACCAGCTCGCCTGGAGCCGTGCTCTTCACCCCAAGAAGGTGCGTCGCAGCAGCACACTGTGTCAGCAGAAGCCAAACCTGCAAGCAAGGGCACTCACCAGAGTGATGGCGGTGGCTCAGAACTTGGGCGAGCTTCTTAGGCATCTGATGCAGCTGTACAGTGGTGCGCGAGCCCACTCAGATGATGTGCGCACACAAGCTTGGAGCGAGTGGAGTTTTTTTCACCGGCGTGCGCGCTTGCCCCCCAGGCGAGTGTTGTCTGCGGCACTGGGGCCGCGCCTGTGTGCTGTGGGCACGGCCGCTGCCTGGGCCTGTCGTGGCTCCACTGGAGGGGCGGGGACTGCGTCGACAGCGCTCGCGCCCCGGGCACCGAATGCGCATGGCACGCTGCGCGACGTGGCGTACTGTGCGGTCAGGAATCGGTGCTGACAACCGCGGCCATCACGCATAACCTTCCATCTATAACCATACACCAGCAGCCTACCGCATACACTGCGCGCGCCACGTGAGCACTCTCCGGGCGTGCGCTGTCTGCCCCCCGGGCAGCAGCGGCTCGCAGCAGCGGCTCGCACCCACCACCTGAGCGGGCACCACAACTGACAGACGTGCGGAGCGTCTGTGTTGGCAGGCTGGCCGCCATCGGATATACCGCCGCCTGGAGTCCGTACCCCACCCGCTCCCGCCCACCCGCTGCCGCTTTGCTGTGTGCCGCCCCCTGCGCCCTCCTCCGTTCGCGCAGGTGAACACGGTTCATGCGTGCCCCACGGCCCCGCACCTGATTGCGACGGCCTCGCTGGACGCCAGCGTGGCCCTGTGGGACACGCGTGCTATGGGGCGTGCGGCTGCGCCCAAGGTGGGCGCATCTACTTGAAGTTATTGTTGAAGTTGCTGTTAAAGTCTCACAGACGTGAGGGCATGTGCGCGCCGGCGGCGCCGTGTGGGACCCTGTGGAGACGGGGTCCGCCCTGCGGTGGCTGACGCGTCGTTGAAGTTCTGGTGCCACAAGTTGAAGTTGTTGTTGTTGAAGTTGTGGCGTGACATGGCCTGCGAGGTGGGCTTGCCAAGCGTCGCACGGCTGCGCACGACCGCTGCTTCTGCGCTGACTCTGCTGCATGCACCCCCCTTCTTGCACCCGCTTCCACAGCCCCAGCCATTGCACGCGTCCGCGCTGGCCGCCACTGCTCCCTTCGCCCCCGTCTCCTTCACTCACTGCCCTCCCTCCCACCCGCCGCCGCCGCTCTCCGCACGCCCCTTTTGCAAACCGCCCACCCTGCCTTCCACCCACACCGCTGCTGCCACGGCAAACCGTGCAAAAACATGTCATCGAAACTCATCGAAACCCACACATGCGTGCTGGCGGCGCAGGCGCTGGCGGTTCTGCCGCACGCGCGCAGCGTCAACAGCGCGCACTTCAGCCCCGGCGGCGCGTACCTGGTCACGACGTGCCAGGACGACCGGCTGCACGTGTATGACGTGCGCGGCCTCAGTGGCACCGCGCTCAGCAGCGGCGGCGGCGGCAGCGGCGGCGGCGCGGCGAAGGGGAAGGGCGGCGGAGGTGCCGCGGCGGTGGCGACACGCCCGGCGCGCAGCATACCGCACAACAACCAGACGGGGCGGTGGCTGACCAAGGTGCGGCACCAGCAGGGCAAATGCGTGTGGGGGGGGGGCGTGTACGCTTGTGAAGTGAAGTACGGAAGGATGTGGATGGGGTGTGCGCTGCTGTGCCTGTGGCGCTCTCTGCTTGCGCGGCGCCTGGGCAGCGGCACTTGCTCGCACCAGGTGCGGGGAACCAAGCCGTGCACATGGCATGCATGTTCGCACAACGCAGCTGCCGCCGTCCCCCTACCGCCCGGGAACCAGAGATTGTGTGCACTCGTTGACCGCTCCGCACTGCCGCTGCCGCCCTTTTCTGGAAAAATGTGTGCCATGCTGCTGAGCACGCGCAGTTCCAGGCGGTGTGGGACCCCAAGGCCCTCGACCTCTTTGTGTGCGGCAGCATGGTCAAGGGGCCGCACGGCATCGACGCCTTCGACGCAGCCGCGGCCGCCGAGGGCAGCGCCCAGCCCTTGGTGGCGCGCCTGGAGGGGGGGGAGGACATGACGTCTATACAGAGCGTGGTCGCCTGCCACCCAGCACTGCAGCTTGTCGCGGGCATTAATGCCAGCGGCCGCTGCCACGTGTTCCGCTAGGGCGTCCCACAGGGGGGGGGGGGGGTAGGCAAGTTCATTAGTTCCCTGCTCTGTGTCGCGGCTTAGGGGGTGGTGCCAGGCACCGGTGTGTGGGGGATTGGCGGCTTGCGGGCGAGCCGCAACAGCGCGGCATAATAGTGGAGCTGTGCTGAGCAGCACCAGCTGGTGCAGCCACTGAGCGGCGCGCGCCCACCTCTGTGCGCTTTGCCCTATCTCACGTCGATGGGAATAATGCACCTTGCAGTCCGTGCACCGAGCTGCTCCGACCGGGCGTGCTGTGTTGGATGCAGCCGCCGGCGGGTGACCCGCCTGCTGTATCTGCTTCGTGTGTTGCTCTTCACCCAGCCTGCCTTGCTGCATGTCTGGAGTACCTCACCCCGGGCCCCACGTTGCAGGCTCTGGGTTACAGCGAAGTCGGCCTCTTTCGGCGTTTCTCACGCAGGTTCCCTCACAACGCAGGTTCCTGGGTTTCTCCGCCCGCTCGCTGGGGTATCGAACTTCCATGCGCGCAGAGAGGGGTGCGCGCATGAGCCCCAACTTGACACTCTCTGACACGACGAGGCGGTGCAGCTCCTGTCCCAGCTAGCTGCAACCGCAGGCAGAGTGGCAACATGAGGAGCAACGTCGCGTCCCCTTCCAGGCCGCACACACCCAGCCGTCCCACCGCCTTAGACCACCCAGTGCGAGCCTCCATGCAGCCATCACCGGCTGCATCACCGCTGCCGGCATCAGGGGCTGCGATCCAGACGCGCAGGGGCGGCGGTCAAGGCGCCGCGGCTCACACCCGCGCCCCCAGCAGCGATGTTCCTCCCCGCCTGGTGGCGACCGCGGACCTCCCGGACCCCTCCAAGCAGGCAAGGCTGCAGCTGGCAGCCGCCTATTCCTTCCGCGCGCTGGAGGATGGCGCCTATTCCTACCCTGCGCCACCGAAGCTCGGCGAAGGCGGCGTCTCTGTCACTGCTACTGCCAGCAAGCTGCAGACGGCGGCAACGCGTACGACGACCCGGTTTGCCGGCAGCAAGCCTGAGGCTGCTTCCGCCAGCGGGGGGGTCGGCGACTACCTTGTCAACTCTTTCAGCTTTAAGGACATCGTGGTGTCGTACCCGGGCAAGGCCAAGGGGGAGCCCAGGAAGACCGTGCTGCACAACATCAGCGGGCACTTCACCAGGGGGGACCTTGTCGCGCTGCTGGGTGAGAGCAGCCGCTGGCGCTGCCGCTGCTGACGACGATGAATGCCACCGCGTTCCTGTAGGTCATTGAACGGTGCCTGAGCAGGACAGCATTTGAGCCCGCCTGCCTGCTGCAATTGCGTTGTCGAACGCTTCGCGTTGGCTGCGCGTGGTGTGGCCGCGGCGGTGGCTGGCCGCGAGCCACCCATGTCAGGTCCAAAGCTGTCAGTCTTCACAGAAACTTTGCTGCATGCGTGCACACGTTCGGCCGTAGCACTGTTTCCTCACACCTGCCCGTGTCGTCGCCTGCGGCTGCGTGTGCGTGGTGCCGTGCGCCCGCTGGTCTCCAGGCCCCTCCGGCAGCGGCAAGACCACGCTGCTCTCCGTGCTCAGCAAGCAGAAGTTCCGCTCCAGCGCGCACGTCTCCGGCGACGTCATGGTCGACAACCAGCTTGGTGAGCGGGTTTTCATGTGTGTGGGGGGGCGGCGGGGGTACTCACGGACAGACTTCTCTCTCAGGCTGTGGGGCCCACCGCGTGTGACGGGCCCCTGCCACTGCAGCAGGCTGAAGCTGCTGAGTTGAAGTTTCAGTTGAAGTTGAGGCGGGGGGGTGCGCCACACATACATGTAGCACGCAAGGTGTTAGAGGGGCGTCTAACTAGACTGCACGCACCGTACAGGCAGAGCCTGCCACAGCTCAGCAGCACTAGTGCTGGGGAGACCAGCGCTCACGAGCAGCCGCAGCTGCAGACTCAGCAACACCAGCAGCAGCAGACTCAGCAGCGCTCCACAGCAGCAGCGGCGCTGTCATCTGCAGCAGCAGACCTGGTCAGCAGCAGCAGCAGTGGCGCTCAGCACCAGCGCCTAGCAGCAGCAGCAGCGGAACACCCGCACAGCATCGCTGCTGGCGCACGCGCCGGGGGGCGGCTGACCGCGTGTGTGACGTAGCCATTATGTGAGTTCCCGCCCTGTGCTCGTGTGTGTGACGTAGGTACAACATACCTCAGCAGTACTTGCCGAGAGTGTCTCCGTGTGAACATACTTCGGTAGTAGGACCATGTGCGCCATGTACGCGCACCAGCTGCACTGTCAGGGTTGTGCAACTCAGTAGAACGTGCGCGTGCCGTGCCGTGCGCCCGTCAAAGATGTACCAGCTCAGCATATGTAGGTACTGCATGTAGTCCTTTTGGTGGTGTGCACATTCTTGCAATGCCTCACCTTGCATGCACGACTACCGCTGGTGTCTGGGATATACGGCGCTGACACCTCTGTATCCCCCCCCCCCCGCCGCCCATCACACCCTCCCCCCCAGTTGACGACAAGAAGCTGGGATGCCTGGCCTCGTATGTGGCGCAGGAGGATGCTTTCTTCCCCACGCAGACCGTGCGCGAGGTGCTGCTGTTCCACGCGCGCATGAAGCTGCGGCGCACGCACACGCTGTGAGTGCACACGACGCCCACTTCCTGCTGCAATTCTACGTCCAGTAACACTCGCTCAGATAACATTTTTGTTGTTCAGACGTGTGGAGGCCACAGCCCCCCATTCCAGGCTTGCAGCGGACCTACTGCAGTAGGCGTTGTGGCGCTGCCATGCAGGTGTGGGGGCGAAGCAGCCTGCCGTCCTCCAGCGCCCCTGGTGCAGCCGCCAGCCTCATGCACTCCTTCCCAACTGTGCTATTCGTTGCTACCTTCCCGCCATCTCTAGGCGACGCACCACCACACCTTGTCCTTTTTTTTGCTCCTCACATGCTAGTGCACCCCTACCGCCGCCGCTACCGCCGCTGCCACCATCATGGCCGCCACCGCTACCCCGCCGCCTCTGACGCAGCCGATGCCACTGCCGCCGATGCCTGCCACTGCCGCCGCCACCTCTCCTGCCCACCCTGCCCAATGCTGCTCCTGCCGCTGCCACCGCCACCGCCGCTGCCGCTGCCACCGCCACCGCCGCTGCCGCCACCACTGCTGCCACCGCCGCCTCTGACGCTGCCACCACTGCTCCTCTCGTCGCTGCCACCGACGCTGCTCCCGCCGCTGCCACCGTTGCTCCTGCTGCTGCTTCCACAACCACCGCTCCCACCGCCGCCGCCGCTGCCACCGCCGCTGCCGCTGTTGCTCCTGCTGCCGCTGCCGCACCGCTGCTCCCGCCGCCGCCGCCGCTGCCACCGCCGCAGCGCCGAGCAGGAGATCCTGGTGGACGAGTTGCTGGCGGGCGTTGGGCTGGCGGGGCAGGCGGGCACGAAGATTGGCGGCGTGCTGCCGGGCGGGCTGGTGCTGCGCGGCATCTCCGGCGGCGAGAAGCGGCGGCTGTCGCTGGCGACGGGCATCCTGCAGGGGCCACAGATACTATTTGCGGACGAGCCGTGAGTGACTCGCACTTCAAGTGTCGACGTTGAAGTACAAGTGTTGAAGGTTTGTCTGGCATGTCGGGCGGCGAGAAGCGGCGCCTGTCGCTGGCGACGGGCTGCAGGGCCGCAGATACTCTTCGCGGACGAGCCGCAAGTTGAAGTCCAACTGTTGAAGTTGCAGTACAAGTGTTGAAGTTTTGTCCGGCATTTCCGGCAGCGAGAAGCGGCGCCTGTCGCTGGCGATGGGCATCCTGCAGGGGCCACATATACTCTTTGCGGACGAGCCGTTAGTTGAAGTCCAACTGTTGAAGTTTGGATGTCATGAGTGGTGAGCACCTCTGCAAGTTTTGAAGTACTTCTTGAAGTATGTGCATGTCCGGACAGAGAAGGGGGTGGGTGGGTGCACACCGGTGCAAGTACTCCCTGGCGACAGGCATTCTGCAGGGGACGCATATACTCTTTGTGGACGAGCCGTGAGTGACACGCACTTCAAGTGTTGTAGTTGAAGTACAAGTGTTTGGATGATGCCATGCATGATGAGCACTTCGAGTTTGTGTAAGTCTGGAGAGAGACGGGGTCGCGTACACACCGGTGCAAAGTGCTCCCTGGTGACGGGCATCCTGCAGGGGCCGCAGATACTCTTTGCCGACGAGCTGTGAGTGACGTGCTGTTCAAGAGCTGAAGTTGCACTTCAACTTCGAAGTTTCTGTACTTGTCGCAAGGGACATGACGGGGTGCGCGCACCAGCTGCAAACTACGGATAGCTCAGTCGGCCTGGTAGAGGGCGCTCAGCAGCGAGACATGCCTGTACGCTAAAGTTTGGATGAGCCATGAGTGATGCGTACTTCAGAATATTGAAGTCTGTATAAGTCCAGAGAGACACGGGCTCACGTGCGCACCGGTGCCAAGTACAAGTAGGGTAATGGGGCGGGCAGGGTGCGCTCAGCTGCGAGACGTGCTTGTGCGCATCAAGGGTCAGGGTGGTGGCGAACGCAGCCGGGAGAGTGGAAGGCCAGTCCTCAGCGGCTAGCTCAGATGTGATGTTGTAGTTTTGAAGCAGCGTGTGGCGGAGCGCGCGTGAGTCGCGGCGGCGGCGGCGCGACGCTGCTGCTTCCTCGTTCATGGCTTTCTGCCGCGTGCTATGAAACATGTCTTCTTGAGGCATACTTCTGGAGTAGGAAGATGCGGTACGTGTGCGTGGTATGGTGCAGTCCGTGACAGCGACGAGCGCTCTACCACTTGCCGTGGACTAGTAAGGCCACACACCCATTTGCAAGTATTTGTCTGGTGGTGCGTGCCGAGTTCGTGAAAATACGACTGCTGTGGTATGGCGTATAACGTATGCATATGAGCGCATTTATACGGCAAATACGCAGTATATCCCGCTTTTGGGAGGGCGTGGGAAAAGGTATAATTACGCCACATTTGTACTACAAGTGTAACATACTTGATGAAGTACCTACTACGTCGAGGTTGAACATGTGTTGTAACATCTCAATACGCTGTCACTCATCACTACCCCTGTGCCCTTGGTTTCCACGCAGCACGTCGGGGCTGGACAGCTTCTCAGCGCTGCGCGTCTTGGACCTCTATAGCATACTTCAAGAGTACTTCTAAAAGTGTGAAATCATGCTCGAAGTAGCAAATGCTTCTTGAAGTACATTGTATGCCGTGACCCACCACTGCTCCTGTCCCCTCGCCCACCTGCGTTCTGTGTCTGCACAGCATGTCGGGGCTGGACAGCTTCTCAGCGCTGCGCGTGATGGAGTTCTATAGCGCACTCCAGTGAAAGTATTAATACCCATCACCACTGCTCCCGTGCCATCGCCCACCTGCGGTCTGTCTCTCCATGCAGCACGTCGGGGCTGGACAGCTTCTCAGCGCTGCGCGTGATGGCGCTGCTGCAGGAGCTCTCGGCTTCCATGGTCGTCGTCTGCACCATACACCAGCCGCGCCAGGCCATCTGGGACATGTTCGACAAGGTGCGTTGGTGTTGAAGTTAGTTGGTGTTGAAGTTGGTTGGTATTGAAGTTGGTTGGTGTTGACGTTGGTTGGTGTTGAAGTTGCGAGGACATGTTCGACAAGTTGCGTGCCTGAGCTAGGGACTCCAGACGGCGGTTTATCCTACGGCGGGCCGGCCTGCCCACTCGGACGCCCGCTCGCCTCTCGTTGTCGTCCGGTGGTGCCTCCCCCGTGTGTGGTGGTGTGTGTGGCAATGCGAGCAGGCAAGCGCCCACGGTGTGCCTGGCACTCCCAGCGCGTGTGCAGCGCGCCGCCGTGGCGGCTTAGGTGCTCGCCGCTGTGGCTGCTGCCGCTGCTGTGGCGGCAGTGGCGGCGGCAGCGGCGGCTGCTGTCGCTGCCGCGGCGGCGCTGGTAGCGGCAGCGGCGGCTGCTTTCGCTGTGGCGGCGGTGGTGGCGGGGGGCAGCGGCGCCTGATGCCACTGCGGTGTCGACGGCAGCGGCAGCGCATGACTGCTGAAACCCTCGCGTGCGCCCAGAGTGTGTGCCGCTGGTGCAGCTGATGCTTGCACGGCAGATAGCTCCACACAAGTGCAGGAGAACGGGTGGTATGAAACTTTGTGTGTGTGAAGCAGACGGTTTTCTTCAGTGCGTGCCCCGGGAAGTTCACGCGCGGCCAAGGCACGCGAACCTCCCCACCTGCACGCGCCGCCCACGCACACCGTTGCACGTGTTTGTAGTGTGACGACTATGGCACTTTCATGTGGTTTCGAGGCGCGGGGCAGCCCAGGACGCGTGTCAAAACCATGCAGCTCGGCGCCTGACGCCCACAGTCGCCCCTGCCTTTCACGCGTGCTGCCGCCGCCGCAGGTGCTGGTGCTGTCCATCGGCTACCCCCTCTACTGCGGCCCGGCCGACACCGCCGTCGACTGGTTTTCCGGGCTCGGCTACGCCATGCCGCCCAACACGTCGCCCGCAGACTTCATCATGGACCTGTGCAACGTGTCGTTTGTGACCGGTGGCGCCGCCGAAGCTAAAGCCGCTGCCGCCGTGCCCGCCATCGACATGGTGCCCTCCATGGGAAGCGTTGAGCAGGTGCGCAGTTGAAGTTGCAAGAGCCCCGGCTGGCAGTTGAAGTTGGTGTGCTAGCCAGTTGCGTGGACCTGTGCAACATGTTGTTTGTCAGGCGGCGGGGCCACCGAAGGCAAAGCCGCCGCCGCCGCCGCCGTGTCCGCCATCGATATGGTTCCCTCCATGGGTTGACCAGGTGCACAGTTGAAGTTGTGCAGTTGAAATTGCAAGAGCCCCGGCTGTCAGCTGAAGTTTATGTGCTAGTCAGTTTTAAGTTTGCTGGGCGGCGCCCCGCTTGTGACAGAGAGAGGCGCCACACACGAGCGCGCCACACGGCTGCCCCGCGTGTGGCGTGCCACTCAGCCCTGATGAGCACCAACATGTACCTTTCCTTTGAACGCAGTACAAGTCTACAGTAACTGACGGAGTTTAACGCAGGGGTCTTGTTTAACGAGGGGGGGTGTTGTGCAGCATCATATCACCCTGTATACCGCCCCCCGCGAGGCTGACGGCGCCTTAATGACGACAGTGCGGGGGGGTATTCCATACAATTTTTGGTACTCTGTATAACGCGGGTGCATTGCATAACGCCCCCCGTGCTAGCAACAGGAAACCCCGCCGCTGACAACGCGG